>OMNN01028446.1:6694-25632 GCA_900302755.1 Chromis chromis | reverse complement strand
GAAACCAAAAAAGCAAATGCAAAATAACACACAGGTGAAGTAAATGAACATTGGACATCTTGTTTACAACTAGGGATGGGAATTGATAAGCAGAATCGAAAATGGAATCGGAATCGTAAAAATCTTAACGATGCGGTTCTTTATCGGTTCTCATTTGGAAAAAAGGAGAACAAAGGACGTGCTAACGTTGCTGCTGGGTTGACATTCACTCCGGAACGGATTGAAAACGCGACATTCATTCCAAGTTATCGCTGTGTGTGCAAATGTTTCTGCATATCTGTATATCTGTATTATTTCCTCCCTTTGATGAAAGATCCACTTTGCAAGTATTGCAAGTTGCCCTGTTGTCATCCTTTCTCGTGAAATGTAACCAAACTTTCGAGCATTTGTGCCGCTTGGGCGCCATGTTTCCTGCTGGCTGCACTGGTGAATGATGTCACCACACACGTTGCGTAGCTTGAAGCTATGCAATGTGTGTGGCGACGTCATTCGCGCCCACTGGAATTGATAAGGGAATCATTTGCAAAATTGGCAAACGATTCCATGGAATTGAAACACTGGGAACCGATTCTAAACAAGAATTGGTTTTCGATTCCCATCCCTAATGTAGACGGACCTTAACTGAGGCCAGTGAGGCCTGCAGTTCTTTTGATGCTTGTCTGGGTTCTTTTGTGACCTCCTGGATTAGATATTGACGCTCCTGGAGAAATGTTGGTAGGTCGGCCACTCCTGGGAAGGTTCATCACACTCCCTTTCCAGACTCATTAATGTCAATGACTTTGTTTCTCATCTGTTCTTGAATCTCTTTAGAACGTGGCATCATGTGCTGCTTTTCAGACCCTTTAGCTACTTCAGAATATCAGACAGGTTCTATTTAGTGATGTTTAGATTCAACAAGCCTCGCAGTAAACATATGTGAGTCCGTTAATGTTAATGTCACTCTAATAGACCTCCTTAATCACAAAGTAAAACAGGGAAGCATTTATAATTTAGCCTTGCCGTTGTGTATTACCTCCTTGAAGTGGCTTGGAGGCCTTTTCTAGATTTGTGGTGACAGAGCAGAAGCATGGTGTGTTGTTGGTGGTGTCTGGATTTTTATAGCTGGAGCTATTACTACAGTTCTAAATGAGAACAAAGAGGGAGACTTCCCCAGCAGAGGCTTTGCTGTATTTAATCACAGAGGAGACTTGCAGATGTACATGTGGAGGGTAAACTTTGTAGGAAGATGGCGCTGCAATACTAACTGGTAAATGAATCCATATTGGCTGTTAAGCTAAAACACTAAGCAGAAGCCTACTAACAACCCAAGAGCCAGGATTCATACATAATGAATAGGATGAATAAGGCTAGATTGATGTTTTCTGTCCAATGAAAAGACTCAGTTTTTCAGCTGTGCTTCCACTAATCTGTTCTTCTCCTGAGACTAAGTGTGTCCTGAATAAGAAAACTACTTCTGAAAAGAAGAGAGAATTAATAATGATGCTGAGTAACGATAACTGCTGATGTGTTTCCATATTTCTTTTCTTATCAGTGTATCTGATTTCTGTAGGTATAAAGGATAACAACCTAAGGAATCTGTATCACTGCAGATTTGCCCAAACACAGTGTTGTCAGCTCAGAGCACAGTTGTCTAATAACTCTTGCCATATGAGTAATCGGATCTGTGTGTCACATCGTCGCAACTTAGAGACAACTAAGTGTCAAATATGCAAAATCAACAGCCGAGTATGATCATGTGAAGTGTTTGTCTTGTGTCCATGAGTCAGTGGACTTCCTGTGTATCAGCTGTGCCAGAGAGAGAGCATGGTGTGACATTTGGTTGGCTAAATGGGATGGTGTATGTGGAGTTGTGTGTTAGGTTTCAGATGACTGACACCAGTGCTTTTGCACACTTAGTAAAGAGGACTAAAGGCTTCAGCATTGCCTGTGTGTAGGATTACATGTTCTCTTCCCGGCTGCAGATACTGATGTGTGCTTCCAGCCTTGTCTTTACTAGAGCCTCCACTGGATCAAGTCTACAGAAAACAGACCCGGAAGCTCTTTGAAGGTTCATGTAAAACAATGTAAAGCTCTGGAATCTTCTCTAGACATTTACTGATCCAATGTGCTGCTTTGGCTTTGGCATTTGTTTGCACTGTAAAAATGGCAACTTATATTCTTTGAAATTTCAAGCTGTTAGGCTTTAGATTTTCAGTAACTAAAGAAAAAAATGAAAAATCAAGCTACTCTAATAACTAGCCTAATAACTTTTATTTAAGTGAGATTCAGCTCATTTAATGGGGAATGCAGGAAAAACTATTTGAACTCAGGGTTTACTTCATACTTTGCACTAGAGCCTTGCAAATGATTATTTTCTTAATCCCACTTACACTGGATTTCTGTCCATTGCACCTGCAATGTGTGTGCTTGACTCCTGCCCACACCAGCTAACATTTTTATCATTCATAGCCATTATCTTGCTGTGTAGTATAATAAAGAGATGCATGTCTGTCAGTGATAATGCATCTAAATTAATATTACATTCATAAGAAATGCAGTTATTCTTGAGCAGTAAGTACACATTTCTTACATTTCTCAAAAGTGTCTTGTAGCTTGTGGCTTGAAAGAGAGCTTACCTTGACCAGGAGAACGTATCAGGCCTTGCCCCAGGCCTTTTCATCTTTATCAGTAACAGCTGAGAAAACGTATCCACCTGTCGGACTAGCCTTGGTTTGCTTTGTACTGCAATCTTCTTTTCAACTTCATCTGTTGACTCCATCCTTCTGGGTGTGCTAAATCCTGGGACCCACATTTTATTAAAGTTAAAACAGCCCACTCCTGCAAGATTTGCATTGGGACCTGTGGGATCCCAATCCAAATGCTGTCCCCTACTTTGTACTGTAAAATCTCATAATACATTATTAAAATCAGTTGAGTTGCAGTAAAAGCCCAATTAATTGTGTACTTAGCTCATCAAGTTAACTTATTTAGAAACATATCACACATAATGTAACTAACTCAGAATTTTACTTTGTTTAGTTTCTTAACTTGAGTTTTTGTTACAGTGTGCAGCTGTGTCTGCCACTTATTCTGTGTCGTCCTTTGTGAAAGAAAAAAAAAAGTGACCCAAAAGGAAAGATTTTCATTTTATGTTTTTGGTTTTCTGATAACATATGCTCGTTTTACATGAATTAATGTTTCATTGCCGTACATGTCCTCATAGATGCAGACTTCATTTTGATACAGCCAAGCAAATCTTACATTAAGCTGTGAATGTCAATTCATGGTTTAAACAACTCAGTGCGCAGAGCGATATGGACAGAGGCATTATTCATACTAGGATATCTGCCAGAGACTGGTGTATTGCCCGTCATATCGAACAGACAAAAACACAGAGTTCCCCTAGATGTTTCTGAAAGGAAGGCTGTGACTGTGCACGTTTTACATGATATAGCAGCTAGCTACAGATTGGTCCTTAGCACTGTTTCAATCTGATTATTTTCGAACCATGCCAAGCATAGTAATTGAACAGAGCACTGGATTTCTTTAGAATTTAGAGCTTCCATCAATCAATCAATCAATCAATCAATAAAGTTTATTTCTATAGCACTTTACAACAACTTTTGGCAGACCAAAGTGCTTTACATAAAAACACAGAGAAAAAAAAACATTCAGTATAAAATGACACCAAATATAAAATAGAACAGTACTAAGTGTTCTGGAAGGCCTGTCTAAATTGGTGAGTCTTTAGTCTTGACTTGAACAGTGGCAGGTCAGTGATGACTCGCAGCACGACTGGAAGCGAGTTCCACGGTGTTGGCCCTGCCACGGCAAAAGCACGATCGCCCCACTGCCTGGACCGAGATCTGGGCACATCCAAAACCATCTGTGTTCGTGCACTGTCAATGGAAAGCATGTATCTTGTTTGGTAGAACATGTACAGCCAGCATGCTTGCAGTACACTCAGTGTGGTCTCAGGGTTTAGGCTGCATGCAGACGTCCACCACACAAGGGTCCATGGCAGACTTGAGCAGTTGACGAAATATCCATCATGCATATCCCTGTGGGGTCATGGAAAGCATGAACTGGCCTTAAGATCAGCATTGTATCATAGACAGAGCACATGGTTACAATACCTTTTATATTAAGTTCTTTATTAAAGTGTTCCCAAACCACACACACATTATTTGTACAGTTGCACATCTGATGGAGTCAAATATTAAAAAGCCTGGTGAACCGCATTCACTAAGTGTAGAAGTAGAAACTCATTGTAGATCTGCAGTGTGTATCATGCTCTATATGCTGTTCTTATCCCAGTGTGTATAGTACACCGAGCTGATTAGAGGCCAAGCTCCAACTAGCACAGACGTCATCGCGCTACAGTAAGTGGCTGCCTCCAGTGCTGCCTGGCATATGGAACTGGTCACAGAGTGCCTCAGTAAAGTCAAGCAAGGATTACACGGGTCATGGTAATAATGTTGTACACAACCATAGCCTTCTATGGGCTGACTCAGTGTCTTTCCAGCTCATTACAACTAGAAAAGCCCAGCAAAACCAAACCTATTAATGTTATATGTGCTGACAACAATTATGCAAGTTTGTACACAGAGAAGATAATGACAGATGATACTGACTGAGGATGTAATCCCCAAAGTCGTCTTACATGGTTTGATAATCATTTTTGACATTATCAAACAAAAACATCATTCCATTTTTGTTTTATAATCTTTAGAGAAATACATTTCTATTGAATAAAAGAACATGAGTGCATTCCTTGTCTTCTGGACTGCTGATACCTACAGTAGGGATGTCCCAGTCAAGTTTTTTTCTTTTTTGTCCCTGATCCGATCAGTCATTTAATAATTAGAATTTGCTCTTACCGAGTTGCGATGCGACATCAGATTCTTACATAATGCAAACTTCAAAACTCGGGCCAATGTATATGCTTGACTGCTGAATAGCTCTGTGGTGTATGAAGAAAAGAACTGGATTTCTGCCTCCAAGCCCTCCTTAATATTATGCCAGAAAAGTCTAGTAGGACACTATCTGAAATATAGTGTCCAGAGGTTTGGGTATACCATTCCTTCAAAAGCTTCAAAAGACCGTGAAAACCTGTATTCTCTACTACAGCGATGGACTGTTCATGTAGCGCAATGAATTCAGTGACCCTCTCTGTAATCTTTTGGACCTTGTCGCTCTCTTAGGAAATGTGTCTCTCTTTTTAAAACCTCCAGTGTGTGTTGCTTTGGTGCAGCCTTTGGCTGAGTTAACTATGTTCTGTTGAGTGTTTACTTTTTACGTCCCATATCAAATTAGTAGTTTTAAATGCAGCTCTGTTACTCCCACCTATCTAAATACTCGCATTGTAGATATTAGTGGATATTATGGAATGCTTTTGTTTTTCAATTTCAAACATTCACACACTGCAAACATCTTGGCTGCCTTCTGTCATAAATTGTGTAGGTAGATGGCAGTAATGCACCTTTCAGCTGTTTGCGAATGGCTAATCAAACCAAAGGAAGATGATGAAGAATTCCGCTCTCCATTTTAGGCATCTGTGTGACAGCTAATGCAAACCAAGGATCAGACTTGGTCTTGTGCTCAACAAAGCTGCTACTAATCAGGTAAAAAATGCTCTGAATTGGCCCGATTAGGACGTCCCTACCTGTAGTGTACCAAAAGCAGTGCTGGACTGTGGAATGGTAAATGGTCTACACTTAGATCACACCTTTTCATTTTAGCTGGGTTCTGCTATAAAAGGTGCTCTCCTTGAGGGAGCAAGGTTGGGTCCAGTGTCTTGCCAAAGACACTTCAGTATGTGGAGGGGCTGGAGATCAAACCACCAACATTGCAAATTGTTGACAGCCTGCTCTACCACCAGGGCATTAGGGAAAAATATGATGGCAATTGTGGGGCTTGTGTAAGAATGAAAAGAGAAGAAGCTGATATACGGCTACAGGGGAGTTTACCAGGTCTCATGTATTTAGCAGAATTATTTGTGAATGAGATGTTATTGAAGTCAGTATGTATGAAACATTTTAGAAAGATTCAGTTTTTAGCAACACCACATTTTTGATCTACAATATGTTTTGTGCCCCCAGCTGTGACTGGAGGCATTATGTTTTCTGTCTGCTTTTCCCATTCTTGTGAACATGACATCTCTTGAACACCTGGTGGGAATTCTTGGTTAATCTTTAAAAAAAGGTCCCCAACATTTTCTGGATGTTTGTGGTTCAGCTGTGAGAGTGTCAGCTGTCTGGATTTTAGTATATTATAATACTGTTTTTATTTTCTGATTAACTTCAACAGTATGTTTCCTGTAGACATTTTATCCAGTTTCTTTAGACTGCAATATGTCTGGTGGAGATGAACCTAGCTTGTTTGCTGAGATGCTGGATACAATACCTGTCACTTAACTCAAAACTAAAGTCCTGAGTTCCACATCACTGCATCCTGTTTACACTAATTGTGTCACATTTTTGCTTATGGAACAGGAAAGCTTGAACACTGCAGACAAGATCTATGCCATTCTTAATAAGATCATCCGATTGCCTACGTTAACAATGACTAAATATGACTAAAACTCACATGGAATTTTACTACACACACACACATACAGACACACACAACACACACACACACACACACACATGGACACGAAGCTCCCATTCCACTGCATGCTCTATTGGTTTGACATCAGGTGACTGTGGAGGCCATTGGAGTACAGTGAACTCATTGTTATGTTCAAGAAACCAGTTTGAGCTTTGTGACATGGTGCATTATCCTGCTTAAAGTAGCATCAGAAGATGGGTACAGTATGGTCATAAAGAGATGGACATGGTCAGCAACAATACTCAGGTAGACTGTTGTTGCTCAGTTGGTACTAAGAAGCCCAAAGGGAGCCAAGAAAACATCCCCCACACCATTACACCACCAGCAGCAGCCTGAACCGCTGATACAAGGCAGGATGGATTCATGTTTTCATGTTGTTTACACCAAATCCTGACCCCACCATCTGAATGTTGCAGCAGAAATGGAGACTCATCAGACCAGCAACGTTTTTCTAATCTTCCATTGTTCTTCTCTATTGTGTGAATTATAGCCTCAGTTTCCTGGTCTTAGCTGACAGGACTGGTACTGGGTGTGTCTTCTGCTGCTGTCACCCATCTGCTTCAAGGTTCAACGTGTTGTGTGTTCAGAGATGATCTTCTGCATATATTGGTTGTAATGAATGGTGTTTTGAGTTACTGATGCTTTTCTGTTATCTCGAATCAGTCTGGTCAGTCTCCTCTGAACTCTGGCAAACACAAGTATCTTCACCCAGAGGACTGCAGCTCACTGGATAGTTTCTCATTTTTAAACATTTCTCTGTAAACTCTAGAGATGGTTGTACGTGAAAATCCCAGTAGATCAGCTGTATCTGAAAAAGTCAGACCAGCCCGTCTGGCATCATTTCTCTGCTATATTTCTTGAAGCCATGCAAAAAGTGTTGCAGTACCTTGAAGCACATTTAAAAATAAATAAAAAAAATCACTTCTAACTACCAGTACAGGTGACAGACACATCACATTGTAGGGGCTTTTGCATCCACTCCAAGTGTCACAACATAAACACAAATGTGGTTTCAGTACGATGGGCTATATCATAGTTTCAGTACCAGTTTAAAGTTTATGATCTCAAGTGATAGAAATAAGCATTGGTACTCTGGATGTGTTTTAGCTTAACTTTCAGGGGCCATATCATTTTGTGGGATATGTGGTTGGTCAAAACAAGTCATAGCATATAAAAGGTCTCATTTTACTTTCATTTTGATACCAGCCTCATCTTTTACTCATCACTGCTTTTCTGTCCAAAAATATTCTAACATAGTCATATTTTAACACTACATATAATATGTTGATAATAATATTGTAATCGATATACTAATTGAATCAATAAAGGACTCACAGGATTGTCATTCAATACTAGATTGAGATTCAGTACAGTTACATTTTTAAGTGTAGGAAAAGAACAGACCCCCTGAGCACTAAAGTCTTTAAAGTCTGTCAAAAGTTACTAAACTAAAACTTTTCCTTTTGCTCTGTGTGTAGGAGGCAGACACAGATGACAACCAAGGAACACTGGGCTTTGAGGAGTTCTGCTCCTTCTACAAGATGATGTCGACCCGCAGGGATCTGTACCTCCTAATGCTTACCTACAGCAACCACAAAGACCACCTCGACACAGACGACTTGGCCCACTTCCTGGAGACGGAGCAAAAGGTACATGCTGTGTCTGCATTTGATTGACTGCCTACTGTTGGGTGAGGAATTTGGGTGTGCTAAGCTAGTAGCATCTAATGTAGCTTCTAGATTGCATGAGAATTGAGGAGCAGCTAGAGATCAGGTAGGCTCTATTTCTAATGACCTCTGACAGATGCCACTTAGATGTGTCCAAGAGTGAAATTGGATTTGGGAAGGCTTCTTCTGTGTTGGTCAGATTTGTTTGCAAAACAAAGCTGCATTCTTGACCTCATTTTAATAGATGGTTTATTACAGGGGTGACATGTGGGGTAAACGGTTGACCTGGCTGGCATCTTCAGTTGCATCAATATATCCACATAATTGTCCTTCCTCATGATGCCACCTTTTATGTAAATGCTCCAGTCCATCCTGCAGCAAAGCACCACCACAACATGATGCTACCCCCACCATACTTACAAGGCTAGGATGGTGTTCTTCAGCTTACCAGCTTCTCCATTTTGTCTCCACACATAATGATGGCTATTATGGTCAAACAGTTCATTTTTGTCTCATCAAACCAAAGGACATTCCTCCAAAAATAGCATCTTAGTGCCCATGTGCAGTTCCACACTGTTGTTTACCTTTATTTAATCCTTGAAAATCACTGAGGTTTCCCTCATTTACAATGATGTCGAGAAAAAAATACATATTTTAAAACACAACAAGACTCAACACACAAGGTACAAAATAATACTCAGCTGAAGCATTTACACTCTGTGATAAAGCAGTTTGAGATAACAGACTTAAACTGTCCTAGAGAAATGAGAGAACTCACATTTAAAGTCTGCTGTAGGTAATTAAACATAGTCGGAGCATGATGAACACAATCATATTTACCAAGTTCTGAATGAACCTGAAGTAAAAGACGGTTGGTGGAGCAAGTTTGGTAGGGACCACCTATGGCCCAGGTCAGTGAAGATGTTGGATAAGGAGGTGAGCGACCAGTGAGTACTTTATGTTTGTCACGCCTCTGTGCTAAAGAATGCCATCCTACTTTGTTATACAGGGTGCAGTGATGACTGCTCTAGTCTGTACAGCTGTAGAAACTGTAGGCTTGTTATTTTGACAGTTCTGGAGTGGGCTCTTCTTCCTTCCTGAGCAGCCTGTGAGGTGATATGGATTAGAACTACTGTGGATGTTGATTCTTTAAACCTGTTTCCTCCAGAATCTTCACAAGGTCATTTGCTGTTCAGTAAGTTTGGGAAAGTTATGAACATTTTACCTCGAAATACAATTGTTTCGAGGAGACAAAATGTCCCATGGCATTTATACTTGAGTATTATTGTTTGCCCATTAATGAAGCAGGCTTGTGGATGTCCATGTCAGATTTCTATTGATTTCCCCATGATGACAAGCACAGAGGCACTGTTTGGAGTTAGGCATTAACATGCATCCACAAATATACTTCTAATTGACTCAAATGATGTTAACAAGCCTATCTGAAGCTTCTGAAGCCATGTCATCATTCTCTGGCATTTTACAAGCTGTTTGAATCCACAGCCACAAAGTGTTGGCCCACTTCTGCCCCACTGGAACTGTTGATCTAGGGAAGTAAAAATTTAATTTACAAAAACGTCTGGAAACAATTGTTGGGAAAATGAATCTATCATGTGTCATGCATGAAGTACATATACTAACCAACCTGCCAGTATTGTAGTTACTATCATGTAATCTATGGAGTGGTTAAAAGAGAGTTTTAATGGCATCAAGCTGAGTTTATGTATATTTCCGCCCTAGACAATATGACTTGATTTTTCTACCACCTAATTTGGAACCATTATATAGATTAATTAGATCACCGACCTTTTGGGTCACTGCTGATAAATATCTTCCAGCCTAGAGCAAGGTCAAAAATACAGTCTGGGAAATGGGAAAAACCTCTGGACCAATCAATCTGATGGTGAGCTGCAGGTTGGGTGACAGATCTTCTGAAAATTAGTCCCCTTTTCAAGACTGGTCCTGTAGCAGCCACAGCTGGAATCCAATCTCTACTCACAGGGCTGTTGTATCCTAATCCAACACTACATTTTTTGAGAGCTTTGCCTTCTCAGCATGTTCTTAACCCCCTCCTCTGTCATTGGCTTACTGTTTCTGAAACTCTTATTCCTTTGATCGAACCAGACATGTTAATGGGGAGGTATCCTGCTGTGTTCAGGGGGATTGTGAAATCACTACAAAACAATGAAAGGAAATAGTGATGCAGAATGTAGTCCAACCATATGTATCACACCGTGTGATTTATCCAGGTCTTTTCTCTTTACAAATCAGTCAGACTGCATATATAATCATTTTGAAAATACTATTCATGAAATTCTCATCTTTGTGAGTTGCACATATTCATTCTCTTCTCATTTCTGTTTAACTTACAAAACAGTTGGCCCCTCAGGTCGCTTTTTTGGACAAAGAAAACATTATCTTCCCAAGAATTATTATTCCTGGTTGCAATCATCAAAATGATTGTGTTGCTTTGATTCTGTGGCCTTTTAGTGCTCAAGGCCTGAAAATGGTGCTTTCGGAATACAGAACCAATCCAATTTAAATGCTCCTCACAGGTTGCTACAGAAAATTAGGCTGAAGGTTATGTTTTTCTGCCTTTTCATAGCTTTGTTGACTAAATACCTACAAGGCTCCTTGGTTTTAGCTTCTGTCAGGTGGGAGTGTTAAAGCTTAACCTAGATAAGAAATGGAAACAATGAAGGCCCTGGAGGGATATTAGCATTAATATCATTACAACACTTAAGATGCAGTTTTTCTTTTGTTTTGTTTTGGGTTTTAGGACATTTCCTTGGTAATAATACCGTCTCCCAAAAAAGAAACATTAGTTAATGATGTTACACTTTGTTGTTCTTCAAGCATCCGGTGTGTGCTTCTTCTAATTTGCAGTCTGGCACGTTAGTTTAATGTACAGAGATTTCTAATTTAAAAGCACAAGGCTGTGTTTGGATAGCTAGGCTTCAGCTCCACTTGGGTTTTATTTTTCCCCAGCTATAGTCCACATTTAGTTCTTCTTTATTGGAGAGTGATAGAAGCGGTTTTATAAAGCGATCTGTTTGAAATGATGCCTTGGTGCAGCAGAGCTGTCTCTGTTGGTACCATAACAGACTTTGTTGGTATCAGTTTGTTTGTGCCTCAGATAAGATGTGGAGCACATCAGCTTGGGTATTCAGCTGTTTGAGTTTAGCTGTTTTTTCTGGAACTGATAAACACGGTAAGATGTGTTAAAGGCAAACAATAGCCCGATGTGTTCCCATGCAGTCCAGACTCTTCCCAAGGCTCAACGTTGGCTTTCAGAAGTGAAGTTTGTCTGACCAAATTTGTATATAGGCTTGTGCTAACAGTTAACACATGATTAGCTTTGCCATTGGACTTTTTCCAGATTAATGAAAACGTTACACTTGTGTTGAAGTCCCCTGCTTAGCATTTATAGCAATATATGAACATTTAAACATTTATTGAGAACTCAATAAAACACTTTGAAGTAAAATATGCATTTTAAGTGTTTATTAATGTATTGAAGTATATGTATTGGATATGTATAAGAATGATATTTCTCTTCTGTTCTTCAATTGCTAATGACATTTCCATCAGCCTCATCCGTACAGTGCAGATGTTTGCCCACACCCAGGTAGTGAAGCTGAGGAATGTGTAAAATTAGGACTAAAAGACAGTCTCTAATGGCAGTCTGCTACAAATAGTTTGTTCACTCAGTAGTTGAGGTAAAGAAAGGCCTCTGTTCACAGCAGTTTAGTTTTTTCCACCCGAGTCACAAAAATGCTGCATTGCAGTACTGTTTATGTTTCACTATGTGTCTGTGACTGTGCCATTGTCTTCTTTCAGCCAACAGCGATGTCTCTTAGTGCTTTAGTATTTATTTATATTAATGTTTAGTGTGTGGTGTTGTCAGCTGATACTGTTCCTTACCTTGTTTCTTGTCAGAGAGTGGACAGCAGCCTGTAAGTTTTTGGTGCCAGTGTCTCTAGTTACAATGGATAGAGGAGAACCTCTGCTGAGTGTGTCTGGATTTTCTTTCCATACAAAACTTATCTGAATTATGATGAGATGGGTAGCAAGTATACCTCTTATTAAACAATCTGAGACACTCGTCCTGCTTTGCACTTTTGATGCAGAGTAGACTGTTACTAAAAATGTAAATAATCCTTTAAATGTCTCACCCAGCTGAAGCCCTGCCCGCCACGTAGTTTAAACTGACACAAACGCACAGACACAGTTTGAGAATGTCCCAGTTGAGGAATGAGACCGCCCCCTTTAAATGATCAACAGAGATGGGAATCTGACGGTGCAATCGGGCTCTTTAAACAGCAGCTACCAGACAACCGGTTGGATTCTGTAGCCCAGATTGGCAAAGACAAGACTGGCAGCTCCCCTAGCTGGATTATCCTTTACTCACTCACATTGGATGAAAGAGGAAGAGGATATATGTTAACAATCATTTTAATTTTTAATTCTGTTTTTAGCATATACGTAGTATTTGTTTTGACACACACTTCCACACTTTGTAGATGACCAAGGTGACCAAGGACCATTGCCTGGAGATTATCAACAAATTCGAGCCATGCTCTGAGAACCAGAAGCAAGCAGTTCTGGGGATTGACGGTAGGTCCACTTCATATCTGTCATTACTTTGTGTTTGGAACTAATCTGAATGGTGTTGGGTTTCTTCTAGTGAGGTGTAATGGAAATGACATGTTCATTTGACCTTCTATCAGAGAATTCATTTTTAATGCTAAACCAAGATGTGGTGAACATGTTTCTATGAAAGACCAAAGTTTTGCAAATGAAGCACTTTGACAGAGTTGTTGCAAACCTTGGTCTGATGTGGATCTGTTCAAGGTGTCTTAGGCTTTTATTAGGCTGTTCAATTGTGCTTTCAGCATTCTTAATTAGCTTCATTTAGCAGATACTTTAGTCCAAAGAGGTCACAATATGAGCATGTTCAGTGCTACAGTGTGAGTGCAAAGTGTTTAGAAATGTTTTTAATGTGAGATTTTAGTGACACTGAGAACAATACAGACTGCAATGCAGAGTTGTACACAAAGATTTGTTGATTTTTGCTAATACAGTCCTTTCAGTGCTGCACAGTGGAGCAGTGCACCACCACTCTGGTGTCAGCTACAGCTTACTGCAGCTCTGTGTCATATGCGGGTTTGGTTTTGCCTTTTGCCCAGCAGACATGCAGTTTTCTTACTCTTCAGATTTCATCTTGGCTTCCACAGTTCTCAATCTTTCTGAATTTGCAAACTAGAACCCCATTATTATCATTTTATAGCCTCCACCTGCTTTGTTGGCTTCAGTTAGCTTCATTTTAGATCTTCAGTCAATGTTTGAGAAGCCCATAGTTGTTGTGTGACACCACAAGGTTTGAAGAGCCAGAGTTTGTTAGCTCTTGAACAATCACCTGCTAAAAATTCCTAATGACAATTCTTGACCTGCCTTCCAGTCCAACAACTTTACAAGTAGACGGCTGACCACTTTTTAAAAAAATATGTCACAAATGTTTTTAATCTATTTTCATACTTCATGAATTAAAAAAAAAAAAAAACACTGCAAAGAGTCATATTATGATTCTAATGAAGTTGTCTTAGGATTTCATATTCATATTAATGAAATGTCCCTTTCAAAAGCCATAAGTCATAATTTTATGACTGAAATGTCCCAATGTCTTTCATTTACAGCTCAACAATGTACCTATGTAATATAATCTGTCTGTTTGTATCAAACACATTGTTCCTAAAGTATAAACACATTTTTAAAATAAAATTATTACTTTGTTCTCAAAATTTCACAAATTAATAGTTAAAGTTTCTCCTTTATGTGATGTTATAACAGTGACCCTAAGGTCATATTGGGTGTGTAACACTGAGTCTTGTCAAGCAACGTTTTATGCTTTGGAATAGATTTAAAAATAAATAAATAAAAAGTTGGACAAGTCCTGTGGGAAAAATGCTGTTTTTATTATTTTCTTATAGGTTTTACAAATTACACGCGCAGCCCAGCAGGAGACATCTTCAAACCAGAACACTACAACGTGAACCAGGACATGAACCAGCCGCTGTGCAACTACTTCATCGCTTCATCGCACAACACCTACCTGATGGGGGACCAGCTGATGTCACAGTCCAGGGTGGACATGTATGCCTGGGTGCTGCAGGCTGGCTGTCGCTGTGTGGAAGGTCAGCAAAGTCATGTGGAACTCTTACATACACTGAGTGTGTGTAGGCATCAGGTTCAGAAATAATGTATTGTGTTTTAAAAGCAAGGAAAAGTCCAGATATTTCTGGATTGAAGCTGCTTGTTTGATTCATAGCCTGCAGCTCGCTATGTGCAACAGGATTGTGTTGAGGTAAAGGATCTAATCTACTAAGGCAAAATAGAAGTTCAGTAGCACTTTAGTAAATCTGGATCTACTTATCAAGTCCAAATTCTTTTTAGGTGGTTTGTTAGTTGACGAATGAAGATCGATAACTTAGATCAAGTACTGTTTTATTCCTCTCAGTATTATACTTTACTTAAATGGAGATTCTGTTGTGCCAAAGAAAGGACAGTAAATGAGGTTGGTTCCTCACTGGGACACCTGCCCTACAGCTGTACAAGTCATTCACTAAGCAACAACTAAAGTGAAGTGTTCTGCATACATGATGCACTTGATGACACCTCAACAAATCAAAGAAGATAGTGTAACCTAGGTGAGGTCATGATCTCACTTTATCGTATTGATAGATAAAAAAGCTTGTTGTTTCTCACTTGTGTAGATACCATCCCAAAGAGGTGGGACTTGTCATGTTCAGCCAGTCAGTCCAGTTAGCAGATGTGTTGTTCAGTTGGCAGGAGTTTGTATAGTATCAGAAATAGGGAGGAGACACCTGGCAGCTATTCACAATCAACTATTCTCCATTGCCATAGTATTTTGTTGTCACTAGTAATTTGGACTATTTTGACTTACCTTAACTCCTACCATCATCGTAACCTAAATCCAACCATCCCCTAACAATAAATCAACCTAATACTAAAATCCTATGATTGCCATGGGGAATTGCTTTTTGTCTCCTTCAGGGAAGAAATTCCCCATAATGTGACTGTGTATAATACTATCATATTTATGTGTTGTGGTGAGTGAAGGAAGGAGGTTTAGTGTTGACTGTGATTATCTACTGTAAAAAGATCACCACACACTCTGTGCTATATCTCTGTCTAAGGACTTAGGGCAACAGAAGTCAAAGTATAGTGAGGTCCAAGCAAGTGTCCTCTAAAAATACACGTGCTCCGAAGAAACAACTAGATTCAAAGTCTGGTTAAAGCTGTGCACTTGGACCCAATGGTGCCTTTGCACAATGTCTCAGCCAGTGGACAGTATTTATTTAATAATAGTAATAGGTTTTTACACACATGGTTTTAATATTTCTTGCCCTCAATTTTACTCTCCATAGCTACTTGTACAAACTTTATGTTCTCACTGAATAAAGATGACAGAATGATGTGATTTAAGTCAAAGTGATATTCTTCAGATCCTGCAATTGTGTTGCAATTCTGAAAAAACACCATCTATTGAACCAGTAACAGGCAAATCATTGTATTTCAGATTGGAGGTGTATGTTAGAGCTGCTTTGACTGTGACTCACTAAACACAAACATTCTGAGTTTGCTGCTGACAACAAGCTTTTGCTGATGGAAGACATGCTTCTCAAAAGAAAGGTCTCAGAGCAGCTCCGTCAAAAATGAGTTATAAAGGGATTTCAGAGAGTTCAGATATTCATCAGTCCTCAATCCCCAAACTGTCTAAAGGTGGCAATGATTTAGTTCTGTGGCAACTCTCCCTGAAAGTCCAGCCAAGGTAACTCAGAAAGACTAACACAAAATGACTTCTAAAGGTTTTGTAGGAGCCAGAGCCCAGACCTTCACCAACAGAGATTTTGTGGAACGACCTCACAGGACTGGTCACTTCCAGAGAATCTGGATGGGCTGAAGCAATCTTTCAGGAAGAACGGTCCAAACTTCCTCCTGACTGCTGAGCAGATCTGACCCAGAGCTACCAGAAACCTTTGTTACATTTTACTTTATTCCATCATCACTGTGAATAATGAAAGTGGTCAGTAAAGACACAAACAAAGTGTTATGCTATAAAACATTGCTATATATATAGTATATGCAGACATGTGCCTGGCTTATAGGCAAACATTCTCCATACAATCCTTCTTTGACAGCATGTGAGGGAATTACCTCGAATAGGAATATTAAATATATCAGGCTTTGGGGCACACAAAATACTTTTATTTTTACATTTTTCAGGTCTTGTCTTTTTAAACTTCTCCTGACTGCTCCTCCTGCTCACACTCTCTGGTCTGTCCACAGTTGACTGTTGGGACGGTCAGGATGGTGAGCCTATTGTTCACCACGGCTACACCCTCACCTCCAAGATTCTCTTCAAAGACGTTATTGAGACTATCAACAAGTACGCTTTCGTAAAGAATGAGTAAGTATGCATATGCACACACATTTATTCTAACTCTTCCATTATTTTTTAAAATCTTTTCACAGACTCGTACTTCGACTCGTACCAATATCACTTTCATGTTTCGTGCCTCTTTCATGTTTCTAGTTACAGCCACTTACAAACCCTAAAGCATGTGTGTGTTTGGTTTTAATTAGCATGTGGAAAGTCAACCCAGCAGTTTATGGATATGAAAAATCAGTGAAATGAGGCTTGGAATAGGGTTTAACACCTTTTACAGAACTACTTTACATCTAATGCACTAATGCTGGTTGTAATAGGCCCCTAATAGGTTGATACATTTTTAATGATGAGTAAAATCTCTGAGTAAAAATATCTAGAATGCATACATATAACCAGAGATACAGTAGTCCCTCGTCTATCGCGGTGGTTAGGTTCCAGAACCTTCAGCGATAGGCAAAAATCTGCGAAGTAGCGACCTTATATTTATTTTATTATTTATAATATGCGGGAGACGGAGCGCCCAGGATACAGAACACAGTGCTCTGGTTGGTTTATACAATTTAAAAATCCGCGATACAGTGAGACCACGAAAAGTGAACGAGGGATTACTGTATAGTTGATCTCTGTAGCAGTGTGTTTTTGGAAGGCTGAGAGTCATTTGTACATCTTTATTTAAGCGTGTAGAGACACAGACAGAAAACACAGGGAGAAACATATTTAAAAAAACTCCAGGCTCTAATCCTGTGTCCCTGTGGTAATTGTTATTGCCATATTTAACAAGCCATGTCCCCATTTGACAATCCAATCAAATCAGTCTTAATGATTTAATTTGAATCCCTTTTGGAAATAAAAAAAACTCACAAAGTCTGTTTAAGTGGAGATACAGTATACAATAGAAGTGTGTACACCCCTGTGCAATGTCACTTCAAACTTGTATCACATTGCAGTGATTGCAATACTTCGAAGATGAGTATTTGTTCTTGTTTAAAATAAAAACTAACCCTTTAGATCCACCATATTAGAAATACATGCCCCACAGTAGTAACTAAATGCAACAAAAGTTAGTAAGTCATTTCTAAGATTTAAATATTATATTTTTTCAAGACTTCTTCCCTCCACCTTTATTTCCCTCCACAGCATTGAGGATACCAGTGTTCATGAGATTCCTGCCATTCTTTAGACTTGTTTTTCAGCTGCTCTTTGATGGAGAGGTTGTGTTGCCAAAGACATGTTGGATTTAGGTCAGGTGACATAATTGACCAGGTCATATTTTTCACTTATTTCCTTTGTAGAAACTCCTGTGTGATTCCTGTGTCTTGGTTCATTATCATGCTGGAATATTCCTCTCCCTTCATGAGCGTCATTTTGTCAGCTATTAGTTTAGTCAGATATTCATGGTGCCATCCATAAATGTCATCTCCAACATCTGTCACTGTGGCAGTGCTGGCCAGCTTCAGACCAAAAACGCTATGACAATTTTATCTTGGCCTAATCTAGAGGTGTCGCCTTTAGTTGGCATAATTAATTACACTGACACTGAAAGTGTGTCTACATTTTTATGTTCAAGTTTTTTTTCTTTTGTTTTTAACTTCAGCGTCACCAAGTAATTGTTGCATCTTGAGGTTAGTAGTTTTTTTTAGGCTCCAGTTATTGATGATCAAAAAAGGCAGCTTGTTCCCTCGTGCAAAGTTTGAGAGTTTAAATCGCAAAGCACAGCAGCACAGCACAATGTACCAACACCTGAAAAGAAATGCACACAAAGCACTTACTTCCATCTGTTTGCTTCTCTCCTGCTGTCTGTGCTCACATCTACTAGTTATTTATTACAGTTGATTTTCCAATAAAGCTGTTCTCATTTACATATTTGTGTTTCTGAACAAGTATGAAATAGTGACTGAAACGCAGCTCATCAACACTACATGGTAACCAGCGGTTACTTTCAAGTTGCTGCTCTGCACCGGGCTAGCAAGCTACCATACTAAAAATGTTAAGTTTTGCTATGGATTTGGATCATGCAGTAAGGCAGCCTTGCTAGTTTATCTGGTTAATTATCCATTTTAATCACAGCGTTTGTCCCTCTGCATGCAAATGTTGGACATATGGACCCATTGCTATTTTAAGTGAATACTGAAACTGAATACTTTGTTTAGCTTTGCCCACAATGAATGGGTTGGTTTCAAGAAATGCAAACGAGCCAGTGTGTTTTC
>OMNN01028445.1:15544-32594 GCA_900302755.1 Chromis chromis | reverse complement strand
TGTATGTGTGTGTGTGTGTGTGTGTGTGTGTGTGTGTGTGTGTGTGTGTGTGTGTGTGTGTGTGTGTACATGCTCTGTAGTCTACATGTGGTTTCGGGGGTCTGATGGCTTTCCCACTTTGCTGACCCTGTTTCCACTTTCTCCTGGAAAATCCTACCAAACCTCAACAGAGTTTCTGAGCCAGTAGTTTATGTTGATGACTTTGTGTAAAGAATTACTGCACTCACAAATGCTTCTGGCAACTTTTTAAATTCCACAGTAGCAGGAAAACACACGGTTGAGCTTTTGGTCTGAAGTAAAGTAGTTTTTTTGTAAGTTTAGATGCAAGGCAACAAGTTAGAAGATGCTCAGGGCCTTGTCTTAATGTGTAACTACACTGAACAAAAATAAAAAGGCAGGGTGCAAATGTTTTCTATCAAATGGCATGACCCACTCCTTTGACCAGTGACTATAAAAAGCCACCTTAAACTGCAGCTTTATTCAAATGGCCTGATGTCACAGATGACAAGAGAAAGATGAGAACAAGCAGTTGGCTACTGGATGTCAGTTAGAGCTATAACCTGGCACTTGAATGTCCACAACTCCACCATTTGTTGCATCAGAAGACGTTTTACACAACTCTGGATGTCCGACAACGTGATCTCTGTCCCCAAAAATGTCCTCTAACCTCACCAAACCCTCCAGGAAGAGCGGGACAACAATCCACAAGCCAACAAATACAGCATCATAAACTCTATGTATCGCAGATATGTGAGTGACTTATGATTTCTGACCTATGACCCCACTCTCTAGCTGCACATATTCATTTCCAATATAGTTGTACTTGGTTGTTTCATGACATCAGTTCTGTTGTAGAGATGCTGTGTGTTGGAACAACCAATACTTATTTTCCTATGTTAAAAAGAACTGATAGAATTTAATAAAATATTAAATGTTGCCTTGAGATTTTGTTCAGTATGTATAAAGGTACTTCAGAAAGTTCTTGGCCTCACCTGGAAAAAAGGGCCATGACTTCCATTTTTGAGCATAGCTGTATTCTATAAAGCCTTATATCACTCACTGTCCACAAAAACTCAAATATTTGAAGCAATCAAAGATAAAAGGAGAGGAAATTTGCTGTTGCTCCAGGTGACAGAAGCTGCCAAATGTGGATTTGAACCGTTGCCCCAAGAACCTTACTTACCCGACCTGCACCGTCTGACTTCTATCTGTTTCCCAAACTGAAATCCCAGTTGCGTGGTCGCCATTTTCAAAGTGATGATGAGGTCATGCATGCTGTTGAGGAATATCTGGAGGCTCAAGATGTGTCCTTCTTCCACAAAGGAATAGCAAAGCTTGAGCATCAGTGGATTGAAGGTAAAAGAGACTATGTTGAAAATTAATGCAAGAACAGTCTTTTTACTGGGATGTTTTCTGGTGAGGCCGAGACCTTCTTTAAAATATTCTCCTATGGCTTTTAAATGTACAAAAAGTACATCTTTTCCAAGCAATAACAACAATGTACTACCATTATTTTTTTTCTGCCACTGAATCCTGCTTTTCATAAAACGAGACCAACTGTACAAACAGCTATCAGTGAACTCATAGCAGTATGTGGCAGCAGTGAATGAAAGGTAATGAAGGTAACTACAACAAACACGACAAGGGAAAATGGAGAAGCCATCGCAAACTGGGGCACTGAGGGTCACAAGTAAGAAGGAAAGAGTATGATCACAGATGTATGATAAAGTGACAAATGGCGGGTTTGGTCCAACAATAACACAATGGAAAGAAGTAACAGCTGGGTTTTTGTATATTGGAGGCAACTGCTTCACTCACAAGTAATTTAACTTTTTGTCAGGCTTCTACTGACCACTGGTTACTGTGTTGAAGTGGCAGCTTGGTTTGAGAGTCATTTACTGTCATGGCTGTTTGTCTAAAAATGATAAATTATGATTTTATGGGCAGATCATGTGCTGGATTGTTCCTTAACTGGTCTCAGTGGTATCAATCTTCTCATCTATCTCCCAGCAAGAAAGTGAATGATTATATAACTGTTCCCTCAGGTGTTCAGGTGTTTCCTCAACAGTTTCCATAATACGACAACAGCCCAAAACTAAAGCATCATGGGGCCAGTTGTTAAGGAATAGACAGAGAGAGAAGCCAGGGATCATGTGGTGTTCAGGCCACGGACGGAGCGTGTTGATGCTGATTAATTCTGATTAATTCTGGAGAGCGATCTGGGTTCACAATGATGGTATGCCAGTCAAACTGTTGCTATGACTGGTCATCGGCCAGAATGATTATAGACATGCTGAGATGTTGTTCTTTGAATACCTCGGCTTGATGCAGGGAGACAGACAGCCGGGGAAAGCTTCGCAGACACAATGGAACCTGGCCAGCGTGGATTCGAGTGTTGCAGTGTGAACCACTGGCAGGGAAACAGAAGAGGAGAAGGTTGTAGAACACCCAAACATTTTGTTTGGTCAGCTCGTGGTGCTGGGACAGAAGCCAAACTTTCCTTTTTGTGGAATTTCGAGAGAGAGAAGCAGCGGTTTGAGCAAGATTTAAAGAACATAAAATTGCTGGGAAACCTAAAATGGAAGTTAGACGTTGTTTCCTGTAGTACTAAATGTTATGTGTTCACACCATTCAGTTACACTAAACCAGCTGATACTAGAAATGCAAAAAATCATACTAACACAATGTTGACAACAATTATGATGTTTTTGTTCCTTTCTTAAGTGATATTGACTGATTCCTGCATCAATATTTCTACCGGGGTAGAGGCATTAGATGAAGAGGGATCAATAGATGTTATATAAAAGACTTCAAATTAAGAATCAATAAAATGTTAAAAATGGCAGCAAGACATCCTTGACTCAGTAGCAGTGTTAGTGGGCTGCTACCCCTCACATTGGGCACTAGATGTCCTCCTTGGTGTACTCAGTGAATTGTATCTTTTCCTAGAAGAGATGTGAGTAATATTAACATTTCTTTAAAGCCATCAGTTTGTTTTGAGCTAAACTGTCATTTAGGCCCTAATCTACCAGACTACTACTAAATTAAATTAAATCTCCCCTAAAATTAGGAAACACAACTTACCAAGTTGATGAATTAAACCATATCTTCAGATAGTCAGATCCGGGTCAGGTGCCATCTTCTACTACCTCTAGTCGATTTTGATTTATCTGTCAAGGGTAAGTTTAAACTAAAAAAGACCTCAATGTCAGGATTGATATTGTACCACACTTTTGGTCCGTCTTTCACCGCACCAAACATCCACCCACTCAGGTGTTCTCAATTATTTTGTCCTGATTAGACCTCCTGTTAGGACTGTGTGGGCACGTACAGACTGTGCTTCATTTACAGCTCCCTGACTCACCTACTTGTTATTTTGCATGTGTGCCAAGGGCAAGACAACATCCTTAGGCCTACCTTGCCCACACATTTGGAATTGTGGAAGCAGGAGAAGCACAGGCATTACTAATAACATGGCTTCATTATATTCATCTGTCCCGGTATGTCGTGACAATGCGAGCTAGCCGGCATGCACAACAACAAGACCCAGAGACTGAACCTTTCAGGCAGCCAAATGGAATTCAGCAGTTTTATAATTTGCATCTGTGCTTTTCTAACTGAGAGATGTCAAAATGCCAGTCCATGTCGAACTTGTCTGAGCATTAATGAGCCAGAATATGTCAAAACACCTGCGTGGGCTTGTAGGGCTTTTCAAAGCAAGGACAACAAGATCTGAAAAAATTAAACCCTGCCAAGCAAATAAATACTGATTATTATAAATGACTCCTTATAGCTCAGACCAGTGGTTCCCAAACTTTTTCGTGTTATGTGTGTATTTATTTGGAAGCCAAAAAATGCCACTGTGCTTCTCATAATAAGAAAGGCACAAGTAGAAGTAAGAACATAAATTATGTCTCTATTCCAACAGTCATTACAAAGCAATGCAGCACTTAATAATGTTCTTAGTTACACCTAGGATTGATGAGTACAAATATTTACAAAAGATCTGTTTTCCCCCCTGGCTATCTGCATTCCTACCCCCAAATTTGAAACTGATTGAGTTAGACGTTTCAGATAGAATATTATCAACTTGGAAATAACATAACAGCTAGATTTTATTTCACTGCAATTTCATCTACACATATCTGACTCTATGGATATATATATGTTACAGTGTTCTAACATCTGCACAAGAACAGTAAAAACTTATTACACACTTTTTTTCTCAACCCCATACCCTATCAGTTAACCATAAGGTTCATTTTGTTCCGGGGGGTTCATGAAGGGCAGTTTGTCCAGGTATGTGAGGGCCTTGCAGGTCACGAGGCCATAGTAGGTCTGTAACAGTGAACATCTTCCACCCTTCTGTTCCAGGTCTACCCACACTCTCTCTAGTTCATGGCTTCCCAGTCTTGCTGAGCTGAACATATAGTGGTAGCAGCAGGCGTTGTAGCGGATGTGTTTCTCTCCTGAGAACCGAGCACTGTGGGTTGGTGCAACACCAGCTTTCTGAGCACAAAGGCCCACATAAATGTCAGCTGGAGCAGTTGCGCGGACCGCTGCGGATGCTACATACACTTTCCGGACGACATCCTGAGACAGAACATAAGCAGTGCCATCACAGTATTCAGGTAGGTATTTGTCAGGGTAGAGGGCTGGAGGCAGGTAACCAGGACTGTTGGGGTCCCTGTCAGGGGATTCTCTCTGGATCACTCTACCCAGATAGAGGTCCTCAGGGTGCCTGTGCAGTCCGAGCAGGTAGCTTCCGATGGCAGGGAGGTTGACGAACGCAGAGTCCTTGGTCAGCAGAACAAAGCGTGCCAGAGGACAGAAGGCGATCACCCATCGTAAAGCGAGCACTGTCCTCTCTGTGGGGCCATGGAGGGATGAGTCAGCTGCAGCATGACCCTGCACCACATCTCTATAGCGTTCAGACTCTCTAACAAGGGCCTCTTGTGCCGCAGAAGTCTGCGTTGAGCCTAAGAAGAACAGGATCCGCACTGGAAAGCCTTGGATGAGTGTTTGGTTGGCCCATGTCCTCCTGACTGCATCTCTTTGGGTGACATTAGCTGGTGAGCTGAAGATCAGAGTGAGGAGGAAGAGGTCAGAGTTTCTGCAGACGTCAGGGTTAGTGATCGGGTAGGCCTGGGACACGTTGTCCCTGGCGTTGCTCAGGTCTAGTTTCCTCGCTTTCTCCCTTACACTAACAACCATGCCATCAGTGTAAACCCCAGGTGTGGGCTGCAGGAGGTATTCCTCGACAAAGTCTGCCCCAAAGAGCAAAGCGTGGAAGAGCAGCACGTTGAAGAGGAGGAAGCACCACTGGTGGGTACGCAGCTTGCACAGAGAGCACTGGAGTATCAGACAGAGAAAGACAGCATATGAATTACCATAAAGGTAGCAAATAGAAGTTATCTTAAAATGCATAAGCTCCAAAGAATCAACATCATACCTGCATGACACCTGCTTCAATCGTCTTGTTGATTCCCTGTTTATCAGCTGCATGTGTTCAGAGGACCTCCCGCTGTGTTTGGCTTTGCATCAATACTAGCTGACAGACAGGGTTTCCACTTTCATGAAACTCTAGCAGTGTGTAACTCTGCACCCTGAGTCAGTGCCTCATCAAGAGGAGTGTATTCTGCATCATGCATACAACATTAATGACACCAAGAAGGAAAAGTGGAATCATACCATAAAAACAACATTCACTTCCAGACACGCTCTAAAAATGCTTTATTCTGAATCATAATTTGTGTCTGATATGGGTTTTCCACAATTACCTTAACATAAATTGTTAAAAGTACAACTCCTTTTGCCTTCCGGAAACATCCGGGATCTATTTATGAATATGTGAATATTGTTTAATGCAAAAGTTAAGTTACTTCTAGACACAAGATGTTTCCTTCTTCATCACAAGGTCTGTTCTCTCTTTCTGTGTGTGTGACCTGGAAGTTTTTTTTAAAGGTTTATTTTTGGATTTTCACCTTTATTTGATAGGACAGTGGACAGGGAAGGACATGCAACAAATGCCCAAGGTTGGACTCGATCCCGGGTCAGCTGCTACGTGTCTGCATGTGGGTCACGTGACATAACCATTAGGCTATCGGGGCGCCCTGGAAGTTTTAAGTTTCCACGTCACACTTGTGTAAGTTGTCACTGGTTTCCAAACTGGTTGAGATATCACAAAATGATGCTTGTGCACATGTCAACTAGCTAATGCAAAAATGAATAAACAGGTGGAGCCGGAATGGAGTTGAGGCAGGCCATGCAAACATCTGTGGGCCATGCACACACCAACACTGCTACAACCTTATTTATACATACTTTTAAGCCTTAATAAAATTTAAATGGGTGAGCTATATTCACCCCCTGTGTAGTTGTCAGGAACAGAGAAACCAAAACTATTTATGTACCAGGCTCTAAACATGTTTATTTTTGCAATGAAGTTGGGCATTTTAACATGAGGCACTGCAGTTTTTAGCACTCATTATTTGGCACCAGAGGTTGGATCTTAGTCGTTTCATGATTTTCTAACTGCAGAAGCTGTGGATGCATGAAAAAGATAAATGTAATATGCTAGCAAATAGGGGCTGCACAGTGGCTCGGTTGTTAGCACCATCACCTCACAGCTAGTTCATGGTTCACGTCCCAGCCTGGGATTTTTCTGTGTTGGGTTGTTCTCCCTGTGCGGCATGGGTTTTCACCGGTTGCTCCGGCTTTCTCCCACAGTCCAAAGACATGCTGAGGTTAATTGATGATTCTAAATTGTCCGTAGGTGTGAATGTGTGTGTGCTTGGTTGTCTGTCTCTATGTGTGGCTATGTGATAGACTAGTGACCTGTCCAGGGTGTCCCCTGCCTTCATCCTGAGTCGGCTGGGATAGACTCCAGCCCCCTGCAACCCTACAGAGGATTGAGCAGTGTATAGATAATGGACGGATGGATGCTAATGGACGGATCAGCAACCAGGTGGTGCTTCAGCGGGTATACTAATGCTAACCAAACTTTAACCATGTACTATACATATTATATATCCCATATTTTCATTGAAATACAAAATACGTCTTCCTCAAGAACTGTATTCGGACACTATTTGTCTTAACAAAATCCATTCAGCACATCAGGCTTAAAGTTCAGTCTCACATAGGCCTTGTGAAAATTTGCTAAATTACAGTTGGTTAAAATTTTGCCTTGCTGTAGTGACATAGAAGTGTCCTTCAGGTTAGTACACTGTTGGATGTGATTAAAGATACAGCAGAGCACACTTCTAAACAGATGTAAACTGTTTAACAAGAGAGGCCAGTAAATGCTTTCAGTATTTTAGGATTCTTGTTTATTTATAGCCTGCAGCTCTTTTTATTCCCAGCATTGTACTAAAGAGACAATCATATCAATAAAGTTAAGAAGAATGGCAGTGACATCATTTCATACTGTCCCATGACAGAAACTATATGGTGCAAGCTGTTTAACCCCAAAGAGACACAGTAGGGAGGGAGGTTCAGGGACCATGTCGTGCTGAGGCCAAAGGCTGATGTAGATTAAACTTGAGGAGCAACCAAGACGCAAGTCACTGTTATGGCAGTAAAATTGTTTGATTGGTCAAAAGCCATAATGTATAACTCCTTTAATGTCTGAGCTGTGACCTGATGTGGGGAGACAGACAGACAGAAAGCTTTACAGACACAATGGAACCGGGCCAAGTTTCAGTAGAGCATTTTAGTCTGTCAACCGCCGTGAATCAGAGGAGCAGGAGGGATCTTTAAACGCAGCAGGGGAAAGACTCCATCCAACACAAGTTCAGTATGTTAATGTAATGCTGTGAAACAGTGGGCCTTCATGGGAACATGATATCAATATTTAATGCTATTTTGGGAAGTTAGTATCAGATAAAATTCATCAGTAGCTCTTATTCCTTTGGTGTATTCACTGTCAAGCACAAGTGAAGGTATGTAAAACTTTAGGGAAAACAATTCTCAAAAATCTCACTGATATAGAACAGCTCTGGTTACTTCTTGTATTAATGTTTTAATTCTTATATGAAAGGAAAAACAAGTTGCACAACAGTATTAAACGACTTCCCACTCACCGAGCTGCAAGAGTTTTTAAAGCTCACTGTGAAAAGAGCAAAAAAAGAAGAAATAAACATTACATGCAAACAAATAAACACTTCACACATCTCTCCTGGACATAGGAGAGAGGTGTGATAATGTGTGGAGAAATGTTATAATATATTATACATATCGCTTTTCTGAGTGCAGTATTCTGTAGCACATTCTTTACAAATATGATACACTGTTTTTTTGTTTGTTTGTTTTTACCTACTGCTATAGAACAAGCATGATGTCCCCATAAATTAATGGTAACAAAATCTGGAAGCACAGCAGGAGAGCATGGCATGTTAAAAAAAAATATGGTTTTCGGTTTCCCACAGTTAAAAAGAGCTATTTGCATTTGTGGTTAATTGAATCATTCATTGGATTTCTGAACTTCAGGCAGTGTGTTATTTGGTAAAATGGTCTTAAGTACAGATCAAGTAAAATAAGATATAAAGGATATGTAAGATATGTAAATAATCTCAGCAAATATAAGCTACAGATATTGTATACGCAAAGACAAAACTTAGGCAATTGAAATGATATGTGCATGATGCAGATATCATTTTCTACACAGAATAAAAGTGAAGGCACAGACCTATTACACTGCATGTCTGAATTTCTGTATCGTGATATTCATGATGATGGATGATGTGTCACTGCAGCATGTTGTAGCTATGCTGATCAAGTGTTGCATTAAATTGTGAATAAAAACACCATCACAGCTCCTCCTCCATGCTTCATGGTGCACATGCAGATATCAGCTGTTCATCTTCTCTGCTTCTGATAAAGACACAGCTGCTGGACTCAAAAATCTCACATTTAAACATCCATTCCTTGTATTTCTTGGTCTAAACAGTGGTCTTATTGTTATTGGTCTCCCTCAGTAGTGGTTTCTTTGCAGCAATTCAACAATGAAGGCCTGATTCACAGTCTTCTCCCAATAGCTGATGCTGAGATGTTTCTGCTACTCAAAACATTCATATGGGCCCAATTCTGAGATGTTGTTTGATTGTAGGTCTATTTCTGAGTGTTGGATGCATTTTTTCCACTGCACCCAAAGAAACGCTGATACATACGGAGCAGTGGTGGCATAACAGGTTAAGCCCCTTTGGCTACTGATCAGAAGGTCAGAGGATCGAACCCCCACTGCAGCCACTGTTGGGCCCTTGAGCAAGGCCCTTAACCCCTGACTGCTCCCTGGGCGATGCACCGCGGCAGCCCACTGCTCCTAGTATGTATAGTTAAGGTTAACTTTACATAGGGTGAGTCCAATGCAGAGAAGGAATTTCCCCAAGGGGATCATTAAAAAAAGGTTAGATTATACACTCAACACAGAAATACATCAAGTTGACTGTCCTTCATGTCTAAAGTAAGTATCCAAAGCAGTTTTCTTTCAAATCGTTACATAAAAATAAAAGCGGCATGTTTTACATGTAAGCTGAAGTGGTTTTCTTATATTGTCCCGTAAATGTGTACATTTGGAAAGCATTGTATTTGATTTTGCACCTGCTAGTGGACCATCATGATAAAAGAAGGCATATTAATTCTGCTGCAGGAGAGGCATGGTGTTCTCTGCAGTTGGGTAGAAAAATGTGCATGAATATGCAATTGGCCAAAATATGTTGGAAAATATTGGTACATCGACAAATATCCAGTATTGTGCATCGCAGCATAATATGGATTGTAGTTGTAGAGGAATATTTGTTGTATTGTATTGTGTTGTATTGTACATTACCTCAGCACAACACAACTGATATGCTTATCAAGAAAGTAAGAACCTTCACCAATCACCTTAATATTATTCCTGGTGACTACCTGATAAATTTCACTGAGAGACTGGAAAGCAAGCAGACAATAGCCACGCTGAGGAATCAAAATATGCATGTGTAGGTGTCGATTTCAGGAGGAATGCAGGTTTTACGTCACCTTCATTATTTAGAACATGTGCATTTGTTCCCCACAATAAAAACATGAAAGGAGCAAATGAATTTTATATTGGAAAACAGCCGTAACATTTACTCATAAACACGACACTGCCTCAGTCAGAGGTGTTTCATTTTTCTTGACTATATCAAACAGATGTGTAATGTGTTCTGGATGCACAGAGGTTTTGAGCAGATGAACAACATGAGCAACACATATGGTCTACTAAAGTTCAGGGGTCTTTAAATGAATTTAGATGAATTAGTTCATTGCATGAAAAGGTGCCGCAAGCACAGTTAAAGGTTAGGAGTTATTTCTCCACACAGAAGTGTAAAGTACTGTATATGTGTATTGACACAGCAAGGAAATTATGAAAACAGAAAAGTTGATCAACAGGAGAATGCATATTTGAAATCAATACAGAAAGCTTGAGAACCTTACTGCATGAATTGATGGTTGAATGTGTGTTTTCCTACAAATAAATAAACAACATTTTCACTTTAAACTAATGCAGGAGCACTAATTGCTGCAAAAAAAAACAAAAAACAAATCCATAGAATGCAGGAAATGAGGTGTTTGATGTTCAAAATTTCCCAGTTAATTTTTAAATGAAGGTACAAACAAAACCTACACCCATGAAAAGCAGTAAAACCAGTATAAATATCTTAAAACAAGAGCAGTTCCATTATGCACCAGAAGACCCGATATTGCACATGAGCCAGATGCTGCACAGTTGAAAGAATGATAAATAGGTAAATAAATAAATATACTGGGTGGACACTGGGGTAGCAGTTTGTGTAATTATGTAGTTTGTGTAATTTTGCACTGAAGGGGAGCCAATGGAGCAGCAATGTGTGCATTTATGCTGCGTTCAGGAGCCTGATATATGAGCAGGTGTTTTTACTGCTACTGTATGATCAGTAGTAATTAGTCTAAAACTGCCAGTCATACATGAACGAGGAGTATAATAATTGTAATATAATGGAGAGAATTGTGGTGGATGTCAAAAAAGAAAGAAAGAAAAGAAAGAAAAAATGACTTTGAGTGTCTGAAGTGAAGTGTAGCCTCCCACTCAGTCCAGCAGGTGGCGGTAAAGCCTCACAATGTTGGATGTGAACCTCTGAAGAGGAGGAGGAAGAAGTCAGTTTGACGGCAGGCGGAAACATTTGTCTTGTAGTTTCCCAAACACTGACAGTCATGGCTGCCTCCATAGAGAGTTTGCTGGAGGAAATCTCCGGCGTTGAAGACCCAATTGAGGAGCTGCAGAGTTTAAAAACAGCCCTGTTATCGATCCCTGTCAGCGCCCTGAGAGACTCTGTGAGCGGACAACGACTGGACGTGATTTTCTCTCTGCTGAACACAAATGATAGGTTGGTTTGACTCTCAGCATCTTGTTCACACTGTTTAGTAAAGTGGTGGCTGTTAACTGCTGAGTCAGTGTGTGTGTGTGTCAGTGTTATTAACAGTTAGCTAGTTGAACAGCAGGCTAGCATACCGGTAGCTTATGTTAGCTAGATTTAAAAAGGTGCATTTCTCTGGGCTAGTGGTTAGCAAGCTAACTGCTACAATGCTACCAAGCACACAGTGCAGTGCAGGTGTGGACAGTGTTCAGTGTACTTCATGTTATTGGACTCAAAACGAAACTTACATAATTAACTTTCATGTTTAGGCCATATTTGTTGTGTTCATATCTATAACTGTGAAGGAATCGTAGTACTTGTTACACAAAGTCCCTCAATTGAACTGTTGGACAGTACAGATTCAGAAAAACAATGCAGTTTTTGTTCATTCTGATTATAAACACACATTTAAATTACAATTATCTGCCTCATGCACAGAGCATGTCAGGTGACTAAGTTTTGCAATTTGTTTTTAATATCTGTGGCTTTTCTTTCAAATAATACTTAAGTAGTTGTCTATTTGTTCCTCGTGTTTTTATACTGTCTATCATTCAGATTTTCCTTCTGCAGATAAATTCTTATGTTATGTTATCATCATCAAGGACTGTTTTTACCAAATAACACACTGTATTCAGCAATTCATTCAACAATTGTCATGAATACTAACCACAAGTTCACTGTAGGCTGGAAAACCTAGAATTTACAACATGTAGTGCTGTCCTGTTGTGCTTCCAGATAATGTTACTGGTAATTTATGTGGACTTAAAGCATGTATTTTTTCATAAATGTGTGTAAAAACCCTCAAATTACAACTGTAATCATTTAATTCTAAGTTTGGTGTGCTGGACCATACAACCAGCAAGTCAAAATACTATGTATCACTCTCAAAATATAACAACAATTTTGCTAATAGTTCATGTAATTTTTAAGCAAAAATGGCAGCAACTCAGTGACTCCTCCTTTTCTAACAGTAATATTTGCTAGTTCCCATAGCCATTTAAGACTTTAAAGTGAATAACCAAAACAAGCGATTTGAAAATATCGGCTCAGGTTCAGAGATTGTTTTTATTTCAATAAATAAATACAATTTCATGTAATATTTTATATACTGAGGGTGCACAAAATTGGAAGAAAAAAAAACTGGCACAGTGGCATTTTGTTTTTCTGCTCTATATTTTGTGATATAAAAAAAATACAGAAATTTTGACTGAATAATTTTATTTGGGAAGAATTAATCATTCTCTCATGATTGGGGTGATTTGTAGGGGAGTGCATCTGCATTAATGAGTTAATTTGCCTTACGTATATTACACTTCCTGCCATGTGACTATTGTGCACATTGCAATGCTAATGCTGAAAACTGTGCAGCCCTAATGAGCATACTTGTAAGTTGTAGCCATTAAATTAGTGGTTAGTTTGCTAATATGAGCTGTGTTCACAGGAAGCAGGTTGAGCTGTGCGTGGACATCCTTGAACGCATCCTAATGGCCCTCAGCCCTGTGCAGATTGTCCAGAACTACAGAGTGGAGCTGCAGGGGGGTTTGACACATCCTAATGAAGCTGTCAAAATATTGGCTCTGACACAGGTAGGCTGTTTGCACACGTACAGATAAGTGGCCCATTAAACAATCATAATATCATGTAGTCCTGGTATTCCTGTTTTCCTCTGTCAGATTGGTCGAGTGGTGGAGCATCCGGACGCTGTCACTGAAATCCTCAACCATAATGACATCCTTCAATCAGTGGTCCACTGCATCAAAGAGGAGAAGATGGCTGTGGCAAAACAGGTGATGGATGAAGCGCTGAAATAACAGTAATGTCATTTTAATGAATGTGTGAAGTAACTGTTTTATTGTTTTATATGTTATATATTTATTTATTGTTTTATTTTCTAAGGCGATTCAGTCCCTGTCTAAACTGAGTCACTCAAAGCCTGGATTAGACAAGTTATTCCAGAGTGACCTGCTGAAAGTCATGAAGGATGTGATGGCCACAAGTGACATTGTCAGATACAGAATATATGAGGTGAGTTCAGGTGCATGCAACAACCTTTGTTTTTCAATCACGCTAAATATGATGCAATCACACAACAAAATAACTTATTATAGAGTTGTATAATGTATCTCCTGTTGCAGTCTTTTAGCAGACTAGTGCAACCACCATAGTGAATGTTAATCAATTTTATTAATGTGTGTCCATGAAAACAGCAAGGTTATCTGTTGGAAAGACGTGGCTCCTGCCAAACTCTGTTTGTCTGTTGATTTTTAGCATTTCTTGCTCTGTGACACATCTTAAAACATAAATGCAAGCTTCAACAGTGATGACCTAAGAAGTGCTGCTTCTTCTTTCTGCTTGCAGCTGGTGGTGGAAATATCATCTGTTTCTCCCATTTCTCTCGGATACTGTGCCAACAGCAGCTTCATTTCTCAGCTGCTTGGTGAACTGACAGGAGATGATGTATTGATCAGGTATGATATGTGTGAAAACATATCAAGTAATGTGATATATTTATCTATCTTTTACTTTTACAGTCTCACCTTTTGAAATTGTCTTTACTGTTCTATCATGCTGTTCATTTAGATTTCTGTATATTTTTTTCACCAGGGCCACAGCTATAGAGATGGTGACCACTCTTGCCCACAGTCAGCATGGCCGCCAGTATTTGGCCCAGCAGGGTATAATGGATAAGATCTCCAACATGATCAGAGGAGCAGAGACTGATCCCTTTTCCTCCCTCTACCTTCCCGGTGAGTCTCTTTTAAAAAGTGCTCCAAACTCATCTATGAATCAAAAACTATTTGCACAACTCAATGCCACAGGCAGTAGAGAAGATTTTTTTGTGTGTGTGATTTGGGTAAACTGACTTTAATTTGACCTCATGAATTAACCCAAAGCTGTTCTTAAATCAAATGCAACAAAACAGATAAGTGCCTATATGGCTGTGGCTCAGGCGGTAGAGCGGGTTGTCCACTGAATGCAAGGTTGGCGGTTCGATCCCCAGCCCCTCCACATGCCGAAGTGTCATTGGGCAAGACACTGAACCCCAAGTTGCTCCCAATGGTAGGCAGGCACCTTGCATGGAAGTCTGTCGCCATTGGTGTGTGAATGGGTAAATGAGAAACACATTGTAAAGCGCTTTGAGTACCACTAAGGTAGAAAGGCGCTATATAAGTGCAGACCATTTACCAATACTGGAAACTCTCTAGTTTATTTAAGAAAGCAGTACAGAGTTTGAGACCTGGCACATTAGACTACACTACTCTTTGTGAACATTTTTGAAAACACATTATGCTACAATACTCAGTCCTTTACAGTGTAAATATTACTGCCGTAGGTTTGGTGAAGTTCTTTGGGAACCTGGCCATTATGGACAGCCCGCAGCAGGTTTGTGAAACCTACCCAGTTTTCCAGAACAAGGTGTTTGAGATGGCCCTTGATCCGGACCCTGTGATGATCGGAGTGGCCCTGGACACTTTGGGACTACTTGGATCTACTGTGGAGGGGAAGCAGGTCCTGCAGAAAACAGGTTGGTTTGATATTTTTTGCTCAACCTGACCCATTGGGCATCATGCAAGGACCACTTTTATGAATGGTTTTGTTTTGAAGTGGCAGGTAGGAGTGATTCAATAGATAGATGGTCTGTTTCTGTTAAAAAGAAAAAAAACACTTGTTTGACCTTGTATGATTCATATTAATAGATAATTCCTTAATCTGAATGAAACTGAAGGTAAAACATGATGTCTAAATGAATGGAGTACAATATTAATGCTCGTTTCATCATCATGGCTTGGAAAGTGTTTTTGTAAGAGTTCATCATTTTTATTGGAATTTGTCATTACAGCCATTTTAAAAATACTTTCACTGATACCTTCCTCACAGCCTTTGAGCCAGTTCAGTATCATCCTCTGTTGCAGCTAACAGTGAAACATCACCTAAAGCTATTTTCATGTCAAATATCTCACCTTGAATATTTGTCATGGGCTGCAGTGCTTTAGAGAGAATACTTTAATCATGTAACCTCGTCAAACTATTTTCTCTGTACTATGAATTATTATTTTCATAGCTATTGGTCCACTTCTGGTACTGCTAAACGTGGTTGAAACGAGCAATTTAAGACAAGTCTGTCCTGTGAATCTGACTTAATGAATAAAATCAAACCACAGACAACAAAAAAAGCATTACGTTGTTTTACTCTGTCGTCTGCATCAAACTGTCTTTGTCTTCATTGTCATTTGCTCTATTTTTCCTTCCCTTAAGGGTACCAGATGTAGTTTAAGGTTTTACTTGGCTTCAAAGTCAAAGGTGCCATAGGAACAGTGACGGATGTCTTGGTTCTTTGTATATTATTTTTCAGGAGAAAAGTTCAAGTCTGTGTTGTTAAGAATGAGCCAGCATGCCAGTTCTGGAGCTACAGAGCTCAGAGTGCGCAGCTTGGACGCCATATCACAACTCCTCACTCTACAGGTATCTGTGTTAACACATAAAGAATCATCATTTTTATGTCTTTAAAATGCTATCAACATGCATGTATAACTTTATCAATCTATGAATTTCCTTTTTGTTACTGCAGCCAGAGCAGCAGACGGAAGACCTTTTGGCCCTGACAGAGTCCTGGTTCCGCCTTTTATCTAACCAGCCCATAGACATGATTCGCCAGATCAGCACTCAGCCGTTTCCAGAGCTGCACTGCGGGGCTTTGCGGATATTCACTGTAAGCGCTGGTCCCAACTACCATTATGTCCTCTCTGTTTTACTGACCTTTTCATAACCTGTAAATCTGAAAAACATTACCTGATGTTAAAGGATTTCATTTATTTTTGATATATCTCTATGAATTCACAGGTTACCAGAAGCATTGCTCTAGTATTGTATCTTCATAAGTGGACATCTGTGTATTTTGCAGGCCATTGCCGCTCAGCCGTGGGGTCAGAAGCTGATGATTAGCACTCCTGGATTCATGGAGTTCATTTTGGATCGTTCGACGGGTCAGACAAAGGAGGCTAAAGATGCAAAGTTTGAACTGGTGGGGTCACTTGCGAGTTCGTCGACAGCAGCGGAGATACTCGGCAGTCAGCATTACATCCGCATGAAGAGTTATCTCAGAGAAGGACCTTACTATGTTTCAGCTGTGGCCTCAGTCAGCACAGAGGGAGCAGACTGATTCAAATAAATACAGGTACACTTCATGGGCTTCTGGTTAATGCTTAACTAATGGGTAAGTGCCTGAGTGATCTAACTGTGGGTTAATATGATATACTCAGTCTATGACAAAAACATACATAACAAATCCGGGCATGATGCTACTAGCTCAGTTGATTTAAAGCTCCTTGGTCTTTCAGCATACACTGACAAATATGAATCCCCAACAGGTTAAAACTCAACTGCATCAAGAAAGAAATGATCATAAAAGATGTTTGAAAGTGTTTTATAATAAATGACTTTTCTAACAGGACATTAACCACCTGATGCTCATCTTCAGTCATTTTCTTTTACTTAAGTTTATGAGAAAATCTCTGTTTGTAGAATGAGTTTGTGTATCCTCAAAGTAAAACTACTGACATGACATGACAGTAAGAAAGTAGTTAGCTTTACAAACTTTGTTCAGTTTATTAACATGTTTCTGTTGCAGTGAC
>OMNN01028444.1:21145-32406 GCA_900302755.1 Chromis chromis | reverse complement strand
CAGCTGCTCCACCTCCGCAAAGTAGTTGACTGGGTTCCTGTTGAGAACCATTTTGCCCACTGGGATCAAAGGGTATTCTTTATGGGACCACACCTGGACCAGAGATAAAGACATTTACTTACTTATAGAAGAATCTTCACAAATATGCCTTTGCTTTAATAGCTTCACAAGACTTTGTTACAGAAAGTAGTGATATTTTTCACTAAAAATAACAACAATTGTGATGTTCCTCATTAGCCTGACAGATTCTACCTAGGCCTCTTCATTAATTTTAGAGATAACATATTTTTTGTTGAGCCTGAAAAAATAGTAGCAAAATCAATGCCAATGTACAAATCTTTGCATCAATACAGTAATTAAATAAAGTTCTTCTTCCCCTGAATTCAGTGCATCTCCTAAGGACAAAATACAAATAAAACTACAGCCTACTCAAATTGTCTCATCTGCAGGCTACAGTAGACGCTAGCTAGGCACACTATGCAAGCAGCTATGCATGGAGAAGCCTCTAGGCTCCCTAATAAGTTACAGCAGGGCACACAACTTAGACAAGCGCATTACCAAAAATTACTTTGAACAGAGAAAATACAGCATTCTACCGTCAGATTTACCTTAGTTGAAACCAAGTGATTGTATCTACATGGTCTGTTCGATAGTGAGGTTTTGTATGTGTGGAGCATGTTCCATCAGTATTGCAATCATCTATATTTAAATTGTTGGAGGCCAAAATTGTGACTGTGATTAATATATTATTAATTGTGCAGCAATAATTCTACTTGATAAAAGTTTCAGTAAAAGAAACACAGCAGCACCTTAGTGAGATCGAAGGGGTTGAACTGGAACCTCTCAGCCTGCTCAAAGGTCATGACTTGGATGTAAAAGGTCCAGGACGGGTAGTTGCCATTGGCAATTGCATTGAACAGGTCTCCAATAGCATAATCTGGGTTGGTGGATGCCAGTCGGTCTGCCTCCTCCACTGGCATATTCTTTATTCCTTGATCAGTCTGAAAAACATGACACCGGACATGACACAACATGCAACAAAGCAATAGCTATTTAACTTAGTTTCAAACTGACCTTGTAATGGAACTTGCAGTAGACAGGTTGGCCATCAGCGTTGACCAGTTTGAAGGTGTGAGAGCCGTAGCCGTTCATGTGGCGGAAGCCATCAGGAAGACCTCGATCACTGAACAGGAAAGACACCTGCACAGCAGATATAAGACAGAAAACATAAGAAAAAGACAAGTCCTGCAAGGCTTTCAGATGTAGGCAAATAATTAAGTTTAATTCTGATGAGCAACAGGACACTGCAGCACAAGAATATTTTGTTCATATTTATTTTAATTATTCACATCAAGTGCCATCAAGTAAATAATGTTTATTTGTGCAATAATCCTCTATATACTTGACTAGGCTCTTAAACATAAGCATCAGGATCAGCAGCAGCTACCTGATGCAGACTCTCAGGCCTCAGACTCCAGAAGTCCCACACCATGTCAGGGTCTTTCATGTGGGTTTGGGGATTGCGCTTCTGACTGTGGATGAAGGAAGGGAACTGCATGGAGCAAAAGGCACAAGTCAAAATATGTTTTAGACTTGATGTATCTTAACAAAAATATTCTGAATCTCAAAGGTGTTTCAGATGATACTCATCTTACCATAGGAATTACAAGGCCTGGTCTAAATATGTGTTTGTTTCTTCATTAAACTTAATAAACTAGATCTACAAACTCTTCCTACTTGCGTTTTGGACAGAAAACGACAAATTGATGTGCTATGTTATTATGACCCTCAAATACTAAGCCAGTTCTGATTCATGCACCCCTTACATTCACTCACCAGCAGGGCATCCTTGATGAAGAAAATGGGGGTGTTGTTGCCTGTCAGGTCCCAGTTGCCCTCGTCAGTGTAAAACTTGACTGCAAAGCCTCGGGGGTCTCGCACTGTGTCTGCTGACCCTGACTCCCCAGCTGAAATGAAATACAAAGAAGGGACATTTCACTCAGCAACTATCGAAGTAACAAGTCAGAATTACAGTGACAGAGCCAGTGAGGACCTCAACACTTTAGGAATCAGCCAATCCACAGAAAATAATTAAGGAAATATTATGATAATAAATTAATCATTCAAGTACTTTTACTGGGGGAAAAAAAATTAAAAAATTGGTGGTACCAGCTTCGCCTCTGAGGCTGACTCATCAAAACATTTTAGTCTGAGTTATAAGGGAAAGGCTGGTGTTTGTAGCTGATAAAATGAGTGCAAATATCCAAAACACTCTTACAAGTGTAGCTTTAAGTGTGACTGGCACCATGGACCTTCCAGTGTCGTATACTAATCTTATTAACCACTCGAGGCATGAGTCGGCCAAATTTCACAGTCAGAGCACAACCCAGCTGCTGGAAAAAGATAACTGATCTGGTGCCCGTTCCATATAACCAACAACCATGAAAGTGGCTTTTATTTACATGTGTTTACCTTAATGATCCTTATATGTCTTTATTATTGCTTTTTGTTAAAATTGTATTTTTTTTAGAAGCCCATTTAGGTCGCCTTAAACAAAAATATTAAAATAAAATAAAAAGGTGAATAAAAAGAAAAATGGTCTTTACTTGGACTAGGGGGACTTTAATGGCATATTTTAAAACTGCAGAGTTTTCTGACCATCAATTTACAGGCTTATACTCTTGTTTTCAGCCTGCATTAGCAGCAGGAAACACACTTTTGTGGGAAAATATGTACATAAATCAGTAGGTAAATTAAATTTAAACAATTCCTGCCCTTAAAAAAAATCTTTATATATTTTATAGTTTAAGGAGAAAATCTGTTAAAATGGCAAGGCATGAATCAATCAATCAATCAACTTTAATTTGTAAAGCGCTTAATCACATCTACAGACATTTCAGAGCGCTTGAATCACACACACAAATGCATTACATGGTTATTCTTACCCACAGTGGAGAAGCGGACAGCAATAGGAGTTGTCTTGCCGACATGTTCAAACACCTTGGCCTTGCAGTAGCGAGAGATGTCATGAGTGACCTCGAAGTAGCCAAATGCTCCTGCAGAGTGGAGGGAAAACAAGTCTATGTTCATATCAGCTTAGATGTATCAAGTTCACATATTAATGCGCGACTGCAGGTTATTAGTATATTAGCACTGGGAAGAATGTAACCCCTTCCACAATAGGTCAATAAACTACATTTGACCTGGATCTGAAAAGCTTGCATAGATTAGCATTTGTCTGAAGCTAAGCCACAAACAACAAGGATTCTTATTTTCTTTTGGTCTGCTTTTTTGCCCGTTTGTTTACTTTGATGGGTTAACATAGCTGCAGCTGCACCAGTGTGATTCTGTGACTATGTGTGAACACTTTCCTATATAAATAACCAGACTCTGAACTAACACAAACTCCTGTGGGTAAAACACCAACTAACTATAGATTAGTGCCTCACACAACCCGGCTTCAGAAAAAAAAACTAACTATTCCTTCAAATGTTATAATATAATGTATTATGTTATAAAAGTTCATCTTAAACTCACATTAAACCCACATAAAGCAGTGGCACTTCCTATGGGTTTCAGGAATATGCATTGACATTGTTTTTGATAAGCTATTTAACATGCTGTATTTCAACTTGTGGAAAACAACACAGGACACATAAAATCAATATCGTCAGGAAATTTTCTTGGTTTTTTTTCCTGGCATAACATCATAGATCACTCATTTTCCATCAAATATTTAACAAAAAACACTGCAAATAAAAATAGTTACAGACTTCAAAATGAACAAAAACTTGTGGTTTCTATAGCCTCTTAAGTTGCTTTTACCCTCCCACGTGTCAGTGGTAGATACTTGTTAATCTACTATCTCTATTTCAAAAAGCATCTTCAGTTGCAATGTTTACACTTAGTATTAGGCTACTCTCCATCTTACACTCGGGCTGGTTACGAATATCCAAATATTCGGACGTTGTGGTGAGATCTGCATAATAATTTTGATATTCGAATAGTCGTGCGTGCCCCCCCGCCGGGTGCCGCCGAGCACCGCTGAGGCTCTAGTACGTGTGCCTACTAACTCCGATGTCACGCTTCACTTCGCCCGTGTTAGTAAACGAGTAATTCTATGCTAAGTTAACCCCCCCATCCTTGCAAAGTACATTTTTATGTGTTACGAAGGAAAAAGTTAAACAATACAGCAATGTCCTTTTTGCAATTAGAAACGCCTTCAGTGTGTATTGGTATCCAGACATATCCAACTTAGATCTACATAGCATAGAAGACAGTGAGTCCTGCCCACACCCACCTGCCCCTTTGGCATGCACCACTCTCTCTGGGATTCGTTCCCGGTCAAAGTGTGCCATCTCATCTGTGAACACCACATCTTGGACCAGCAGAGGGCCTCTTGGTCCTGCAGTTAGCTCGTTCAGCTTGTCTCCAATGGGATGGCCAGCCCCTGTGGTCAGTACATCTGGTCTCTGATACAAAGAGCATCCACATAAACAGCATAAATGAAGCATAGCTCAAATATACATCAGTTTAAAATAATACAAAAGAAAAAGCACATAGAATTAAGAAGCCAAAACTAGCCATTAGTTTCAAGTTTGATTTCTTCCAACAAGTAAGAAAAGACTTAACAATTAATCCCACCGTGAAGGAATTTGCAGTGCTACAGCAGCAAAGGGGATGGTGCAAGCATGTAAGTAACATTAGTTGGAAAATAAAATTTAACTAAAATAAACATAAGTACTGGTTCTTTCATATGTGGATATTCAGACTGTACAAATTCATCAGGATGTGGAACAAGAACTATAACATGAAGCATCAAAATCAAGCTTTCTCCTCTTATTATACATGTAAACAATGGTGCACTCTGCTGAGCATGAGTAATATAAGAACTCTGCTGTTGAAACCTGCACAGCTCTTCAAATTGCATAAAAGTACTGATATATGTACAAAATCCAAACTAACATGCACTGGTTGGAGGGTCGTGGACTTGGATACTGTATGTGGCAATAGCTGTTAGCTTAACTCTCGTTATATAACTGATAGGGTTGAAGTTTACCCGCATGTCTCTGGACGATAACCTACTTAATATCTCTGCATTGAATTTCTCTCTGTGAAGGAGTTTCAAGCTATTTGCATGTTTATTTGGCGACTGCAAATGTCGCAGAAACAGTTGGTGGGCGACAATTCAAAACGTCATAAGATTTATTGGTGTGAAATGTCAAGTCAGGCCACTTGAGCCTGCAAGCTAGCAAACGAACCCCTCACAATAGTGGCGATAAAAAGGGACACAAGACAAATAATTAACTCTAAAGTACACAGAAAACATTTATAGCTCGTTTGAAAATATCAGGAGTGAATAATGAACAATGGCAGGCCTGAGAAGTCGCCTTAGCTCTCGGCTGATAACGTTAGCTTGTTACCCCAAACGACCTCTCACCCATTTACTCCAAGAGGAGCAGAGCTACACAGCGAAAAGAAATGCAGTGTGTATACGGACCTGAGAGCCTCTGTTCTCCTTCCATATCTTCATCTGGTCAGTTGTTTTGTCTCTGTTGTCAGCCATCTCGACAGGTCAGCGCCAGTAGACGTCTGGAAAACAAACCGTGCAGGAAATGTTGCAGAGATAAACGGTATCTATTTATCCTGATGCCTGAAAATTTCTTCCTGGACTTCGGTCGTTGAGACCCCGCCCCCTCCCGCACCCTCTCTTCTGATTGGCTGAGAGAAGCGAACTGACCTACTTTTGCCACTAAAGGCAAAGCCCAGCAGCACAATGCTGCCCTGAAGGTGCAAAATTCTCATGATCAGAATACAAACACCTCATATTAGGAGAAGCTCAGATACATACAAGTTCACACGGAGGTGGTCTGGTAAAGGCAACATTTTTTCAAGCATTTCTGCTGATTTTAATAACTTTACTTTGATGAACAATGCAGCAAACTTGGCTTTCTGGTTACTGTCATGGTAGCATTTGTAGAAAAAAGTATGTCGAGATATGTAGAGTCTGCTCTTATGATTACTGTCAAAATGTTGCAATGTGCTGAGTGTAAATTATGGAAAATTATGCTCAAATTCTGTTTTACTTTTAAATGTTTCACATCATAGTTTATATATTAACAGTGAAGTTCATCAGTAATCAATCTATAATGCCACACCAATGAGGCATCACTCCATCTGACTCAAAAAAAAACATTTGATCTGATTAAAAGCCCAACAACAGCTACTAAATGGATATTGTGTTGAAAGTTTTTCTGAACTACTGTCTTCCAAGGTCAAGGATTAACTTTAAATCTCAGCTTCATCTTGACATTTCCTCAATTATTTATTAACCACAAAGTAAGCTCATAATTGTGCCTGTTCATCTGCTGTGTTGATCCTTTGATGTCACAGTAAATGTGAACATATCTACCTGTCGGTATCTCAGCACTGCATACATCTACATTGTCTCCCACTTTAAGATAATTTTTGTGGTGTCCAGAAATAAGGGCAGAGCGACACATCTTTGTTTATCCTTCTCTCAAGTCTAAGTCATCCCCACAAGATAAACCGGTGGTCAGTCTGTTACTGTTGAATTGCTTTTTATTTCAAAGAGCATTCACACAATACACTGTATTCTGGAGGCACATTCACATCAAGTGCTAAATAACTTCATGCATGGTCGAATGTAGGCTACAGCTTTGTTGAATCGAATGCAAATGCTGACTGTAAATGAAAATATTGCTTCATTATTTGGCACAGTAGGAAATATTGTCTATTTTATGTGTTATTTTTGGATTGATTTTCAAAGTGAGGTGAGAAATGCCGTCAGAATGTGACCAAAAATGTGCAGTAGGTTCTACTGGAAAAAAAGAAAAACAAAACAAAAAATCACAACAATGCAGTGAGGCTGATTATGCTTTTAGAGTTAGCAGACATTTCACATGATAATTCACATTCAAAGGTTACAACAAAACAGCACTATTGCACAAGGTTGTAGAGAATATCTCAGACAGATAAAAAGCCACCTTGACATTCTGACCGTTACAAGACTCTTGTCACGTCTGTCTTCATTTTAACCAAAAACAAAAAACCTCCTAGCAAAATCATCACTCGAGACGAGAGGTTTGCAGGTAACTTTACAAAAAACACTAAAATGAGTGTGACAAGTGCCCGGTGAACAACAACTACAGGTGGCTCAGAATATCAAGGTGTTTCCTCTAACATAAACGAAACTGTAAACCCATTTAAAGGGGTTAGTACTTTACATCACAAGTTAAATTCCCAGAGGTGTTTTAATAAGAATTCATTGATCAGCAATTATACTGGTGTTAAATATAGTGTTGTATGAATGGAGTTTGATGTTTATTAATAGTCATACTATGAAAAACAGGATTTGCACCTAGAATTTAGAGGAAAAAAATGGCAATGAGAAGAATGTCGTAGTACACTATTTACACTCTCAAATATGCTTATGCAACTAGTATTGCATTAATCATGGTAAAAATAGAACAATTATGTTTATAGGATGATTACATCTGATTTGGCCACCCTGTAACAACTGCTACAAATTACAATTATTTCACCTGGATAAGAGTACCTGGATTTTTTTTTTTCAAAAGCACAATAAATACTGAACATACCAAAACCTCTATTATTTATCAGTCTCACTGTTCACAAATTACACAAGCAAATCCAATAGAGCTCACTGAACTCAGCTCCGAAACCACCACAAAATCAATCAACTGGGCGCAATCAATGACTGGTTTGAAAAGACAAATGAGTGTTTTCCTGAAAGAGAAGCGATTTCACCCCTCCGTCCAGTCGATCATTCTCTAGACAGCTATAATAGGCTACAACCAGAGTAGGCACCATGCAGAGGGAGGGGTTGCGCCCGCCAAGGCTGGGCTCCTTTTCTTAGATAAGCTCACTTCGAAAGTCCAAACTGAAATAGTTAAAGACTTTTGAGAGGCAAAAAAAAACAAAAACATTCACATATTCACGTCTCCTTCGCTGTAGCTGGAGTGTATAATCGGGTTTCAGACTGATTCTCTTTCCAGCCAAAGGAGCAGGGGGAGGATGCACACGATTTGAAAAACTCACCAGCGACTTTCGGTGAGTAATTTCAGACCCCGTCTAAACGCCACCATCACTTATAACGCACCCAACCCAGGATGGAGCTGAATAATAAAGACAAGTGCGTAATTGATCCTATCAATGATACACCTACTCCAGAGCTTCTCAGATTCCTCCCTCCCCTATCTAAAGAAGAAGAGTTACCTCAAATTCTGTGGGTCACAATGTAAGCTCTATCCCACTGAAACACTAGAACACATCTGAGCATGGCACCAAACAAGACGAGAGTTCAAATGAATGCGAATACGTGAACTTGAAACAGGGATGTGGGTGTGCTGAGAGGACTAGATCCTGCGTAGAGGGTGCCACATGGACACAGGCTTCCTCAAGGTGGCCAGCATCTGGTTCCAGTGGGTGATTCCCATCCCGCTGGCCTCGGGGCCGATGATCACGTGACCCAGGTTCTCTCCCCGGCCATCGTCTGTCGCCTCGGCCACTGTCACCCTCAGGGAGAGCTCCTGCAAACAGCACAGCAGGGTTACACAACCTGCTCTGTAAGAATGACTCAGCAAGTTACAGTGTTCATCTGTGTCTTGATGGTGTCAGTTAAATAAATGTGCGAAGACAACTTCTGCTACTCTTTACTCATCGTCTCTTTATTTGCATTTAATTTTTATCACTATTTGGATTAAACTTTTTAACTGTAGGAGCAGTTATGATTTGGGGTTTTAAAACTTTTAATAGGAACATTTTGATTGCAGGAGGATTTCAATTATGCTGTCATAGTTAGGTTAAGTATTTTTATCCTTTACGGATGGCAACATCGATCATTTCATGAATAATGCAGTGTTTTGAATGACTTTTTGCCGTATGAGCAAAAAAAATGAGCAAAAACAATCAACTTCATGCCATACAAAGATGGTGAACATGTTACCTTCTGTTACCCATGTAACATTATACCTTCTGAAAGTGATCCTGTTAACACTGTTTATGTGAGCATGCTGATGTTAACATTTAGTGACTGTGCCGCTCACTAATGTTATTGCCACTTCTCCATCCATGCTAATATTTGTTCTATGATATTGTTATGTTGTATAATTTTTTAATCTGTTGAATCCTTGTTTAACCAGGAAGCCTCTTCGGATGCCTTATCTCTGTCACATGTCACAGGAAAGTAGTACACATAGAGACATTAAACACTCTAAATACATTTACGATGTTTAATTATAGCACAGTAAAATAAGACCTGAGAAGCTGTCTGCCATCTTCATGTGGAAAATGTTGTACTATTACTATTGCTAATGGTTTTTAGTTATGTTTCTCTTTGACTCTAATTTCCCTTATTAATCAGTCTCATCTCATCACTTCCTCATTGTGGAAAAGTTTAGTGGACAGTGTCAAGTGTCACCTGCAGGACGATGGATGGCACAGAGAAGATCATGGCTTCATTAAAGATGGGGTTCGTGTCATCCCTTTTGGTAGAAGTCTTCTTCTTGCTGATCTTCCTGCCATCTTGCAGGAGATACACTTTGACAAACGGATCTGATGATGAGAAGAAGGGGATGAGATTACAACCGCATTTCAGGTCTCTAAAACCCCAACCTACAAATATGCAAATACCCCCTCACATAGTTTGTAGAGCGTGCAATAAACTCCTCATTACAGAGTAATCAATTAGAATCACAGTCCTGTACACACAATTAGCTCTGTAGATGATAATGGCAGCGTTTCAGTAGGTGACCTTTATCGGGTTAGTGTCAGTTATTCAGTCGAATGTTTGTGTGACAAGACATTTCAGCCCCATCTGCCTTTCTGGATGAAGATAAATGTGTCTTCTGGGAGCTGACATTAAAAGCCCACTGTAACTGAATCAGTAAGTGTTTTGTTCGGTAGCAAGATGTGAGTCATTCGGAAAACCTTACAGATTTAATGGCAGAGAAAGGTAAATGTATACATGCAGTGCACATATCATAAAACAACAAACAGACACTGAGGTAGATCACTTTTACAGATGAACACACAGTACAGCAAACAGATGAACGTCCCTGACCTGCAGTGTTCTTGCTGTTGGTCCACACCAGGTTCTTGCATTTGGCCACAACCACAGTGAGGCGCTCTGCTGTCGGCAAATAACTGAGAGACAACAAGATCTCCCCGACTGCATCCACAGCCTGTGGAGTGAAACCAGAGCACATCAGATATTACATTACACGTGTCAGTCTGGGTGATGTTTTTTCAGAGAGAACTTTTAATTAAGTGTTGGCTAGAGCGTAGCCAATCATAGCTCCTGCTGCTCTCCTGGATTTAATCTAATTTTTAAGCAGTGCACCGCTTACAGATCATTAAAGATAATTAAATTAAAGCAATCGCAAAATGGAAACAGCAAATGTTAAAAGAGGGAACAGATTATGAAATGGTATATTACGGGCAGACATGTTAGTAAATGTAATAACATAACAAAGTAGGTCCATTTGAAACTCTTGTTAACATTTTGTGATTCCATTTTTATATTGAACTTAATTGTTAATTCATCATTTTAAGACAGAATAAGTACATACATATGGATTTCTTTTTATTATGTTTGAGTTTTATTGCACGTCATTAACTGCAAATGTAATGAACCTAGATATAATATATATATTTTTAAAGTACCAAATGTATGAATTGATCATAAGTTAACATGTCTAATGGCTATAATTAGTCCAATGGCACACTCCAGGCTCCACATTCATGGATACTGTTGATCTGTTATCTATAGAATGATCACTCTGTGATGTTAAACTCACTCAAAGTTATATAAATTTCACTGATGACAACGGAGTCTTGATGAGGATTTAAGTATGACCTCCATCTTTTAGTGGTAGCTTTCATATGTTCTTTTTTTGTATTATGATCACATATGTCAAATGTAATTAAAAAATATGAGCCTGTCGGATTTACTTTTTCATCCAAAAATATACAGTATTTATATAACAATGACGTGCCCAAATATATGAAAACAATAGTTAATTCGGGGACATTACCATACCAGGGCACATTGCAGTGCACTGTTTCTCAGTGCTTTCAAATCATATATCATTTATGTTGACTGGGGTCACTGAGCTTATGACTATTTTAACCAGTGAGAGTTAACTAGCACTATTGTTGCTGTTGACTCTAATATACCTGATGTCCAGTTACTATAGTCTAATGCAACTCTGATATGC
>OMNN01028444.1:0-21112 GCA_900302755.1 Chromis chromis | reverse complement strand
CCCTGAAACATATTTTCTGTGGAGGAGGAGGCATTCTCATCTGTTTTTGTTCTAATTAATACATTACTGTTAACATCTTGTATTAGTTCATCACATTTTGTACGTTTTCCACCTGACTTCACTCAACTTTGATTCTTGTTTATTGACTCTGACATGTAATTTTGTTCCATGTCCAGAAGGGGGTCTCAGACACCAGCGAGCTTTCTTACACATTTCCATCCAGGCAGTATTTAGATGTTTTAGTTTACAGTAGCAGGCTGTACATTTTAGATTGGGATTGTGCCTGATCTCCAAGACTGAAGATTTTTCCGTAGCATATTCTTCTGCCGTGCCTCTACTCTATTATTCTATTCCACTGTACCTTATTGACATCTTGAAGGTAGAGCCAGGCGTTGAACGGCCTGACAGTCAGGTCCAGGTCTGACAGCTTGAGATCTGCTACGCCTGCGCTGATGTTTCTTTCGTCAGCGTCGATGCCAAAAGCTGCAAAGCGAAGGCTGTACTCCTCCAGAGTGGAAAGATCCGCGGGGATGGAGAAGCGCTCATCAAAGATTACCGTGAATGCATTCGTCTGGACCTGTGGGAGGCAGAAGATATGACGCTGAAATGACTGGATTGCACATTTTCATTTGTGTGAAGTGGTACCAGTTAAAATAGTCAAAAGAATAAAGGTAGAAAACTGAAGAGCAGGAGTAACAACAAGCCAAACTTGCAAACATTTATCAGAGAAATGCCTAACAGCATGATGAAGACACTGCAGAGAGAGAGAAACATTTGAGCTTTTTCACAGTTATCTGACAAACTCTGGCTGTCTGCATTGTTGAGAACATAAAGTACACTAAGAGTACAAGGTCACTGCGGATACTTGTTCCTACATAACGCTTACACAGTCATCTGAGCACATTCCTTTGCTCTGGTGTGACAAGATGCTTTTATATTATCCTGGAAAAAAACACAAGCAGCACAATCTACAGGTCATGACATTTTTTTTCTGTCTAGCAACCATCAAACCCAGTAGATCAAGACAAAACAGCTTTTACAATGGTAAATACAGCACGTGTGGAAACCAATGTGGACAGAAGTTACCAGGCAACGAGTGACGTGAAAAAGGGAAAAGATTTAATAATAATATCCCTTTTTATTATCTGTGTTTGTTCTTGACATGTGAAAAACAATGAGGAATATTTCTGCTAATAATATGTGAAATAAACATTGTTGCTTTGATAAAAACACAGAATAACGCGATAAAAGCGCGTGCCGTGCAAGGTCACCATGAGTCACTATTGATAAACGGATTCACTATACCATAAAAGAATTGTGAATTCAGAAAGAAAAGGTCTGCAGATCAGCATGTGAGGCTGACCTTGGACTGTGCAAACATCCACCAACTGAATAGCATCATAATCGTACAGCCAACACCTACAGAATCCAGACAAGGCCCTGCACTGCTGCTGCTGCTGCTGCTGCTGCTGTGTAAAAATACACATGAAGATATAAAGCATCTCTCCGCCAGCCTCCCTCCATCCACAATATGAGACTGTCTGTCTGTATTGTTGGACTTATCACTTGGGGATAACAGTGGTGATGTGTGTGGGAACAATGAGGCAATAAAAAGAAAGAGAGGTGTGTGTGGATATGTATGTGTGAGCTACAGTAGACAGCAAGGGAGAACAAAGAGCGCTGTGCACATTATTACCAGCAAAAAAGCAAGAAGCAGTGACAGTAAAAAAATAAGCAGAGAAAGAGAGGAGGGGAAAATGAGGCAGAGAAAGGCCAGGTGAGGGAGACAGGGGGGTTGATGGACGGGCAAAACAAAAGCAGCAGATGCTGAAGAAGAAAATGAGCGAGAAAAAGCAGAGGCAGAGAGGGAGAAGCCTGCTTGACCATCAAGGCGAGTGGAGCTGATGTCAGCATTTCCTTTGGTCTTCCCTGACATTAAAGAGGGAGCAACTAAAGCTGCCGCATCAGTGGCTGCTTCCATTATTATCACGCCCAGCCTGGATGCACTAATGTGAGACAACAACAAGTACCAGAGGGGCCCTGATGAGTCTGTGTGTCGTCCCTGTCAGCCTGCACAAACTGTACTAAACCATGTGACCGTGACTCACAGCCAGGCAGGAATATGAGAATTTTTCTGGCAACGTCAAGCTAAGAGCAGAAGGCAAGTGGCAGGTGTAGCAGATGGAGGAATGTAGCTTTGTTTTTCTGGTTTATTTCTGTCAGAACGGTTGTTTCATATTAGATTAAAGCCTTTTATAAATTTGTTTTAGGTGTGACTTTAAAGAATATGTAACAGTAAATATAATCACATTTCCACCAGGAAATGCTTCACAAAAGACAAAGTGGAATAAAATAACACGCAGTTAAGGTGTTAAAATAGAAGCAATCTAACAGCTGTATACAGTATACAGTATGTGTATAAAAATTTTAGATTGTAACATAAAACATGATCTGTCTTCAGGCATTCGCTAAAAAAACAGTTAAGGACCCTCGCTGGTGAAAATCCATTGTTTTACCTTGTTAACATGCCCATATGGTGTTTTTTATACGCCTGAAGACACATCATGAGCAAAATAAGCAGTTCAGGCTTCCTGAGTTTCATATGTAACAAAGTTAATGAATCGATCCTGTCAACTTGCAGGTTTCCTGTAGCACTCTTCTTCTTCAGAATCTGTTTAAAATATGCTTTAAAGATGTATAACTGATTGTGTAGTGTAGTGTAGTTTTATAGTATTTGAGCAGATTTGTAGGTGAGCTGGTGTGTCCGGTCTGCAGCAAGTAGAGACGGGAGAGTGAGCAAAGGCTTCATAGATCTGCACATTCTAGAGGAAGCACAGACTGTAGTTTTAGTTAAGCCAATTTAAACCAGAAGATTGTGTTTATGAAAAATCTTCAAAATATGTAACTTTTAGTAACAGAGAACGCTTTTCAGGGATGTAATCAACAACAGGACAAGGACTTCAAGGAAAAAATGGTGGTACAGGTACAGATAGGTGATAAATTCAAGAAGAAAAACGCAATCCTTGACCTCCACAGTGAGGAGATCTGGTGGTTCTGTTATGCTGTGGGGAGCTTTTTTGCTGACATGGTTTGGGTTCAGTTGTCACTTTAGAGGGAAGAGTCGCTGCAAATCATTTCAGAGTTGTTCTGAGTGATCACCTTTATCCTACGATGACATATTTTCCAGTGGGAGTGGTCTCTTCCAGGATGACAGTACCTCCATCCATAGCACTCAGTTGTCACTGAAGGGTTTGATGAAAATGATGTGAATCATTTGCTGTGACCTTCACAGTCACCAGATGTCAACCCAGTTAAACACCTATGGGAGATTTTGTGTTCACAGCGCTCTCCACCACCATCATTAAAACACTAAATGAGGAATATGTTTTGGAAGAATGGTATTCATCCCTCCAGTAGAGTTCTAGAGACTTGGAGAACCAATGCTAAGGTGCAATGAAGCTGTTTTAATGGCACAAGGTGAACCGACACCTTACTAACGCACTTTATGTTTTTTTTTCTTTTAGTTTGTCACCGATCTGTATATCTGATCAGAAAAATGTAATTGCTGAAAAATCAACATCTTTCATCTCATTGTCTTGCTAAAGTCTTATTACACACTGAGAATATTAACAGGATTGCACGTCAAAATGGTTTATACTTTACTACAGTATTTATTGTAATATCCCATCAGCCAGCCCTATATTCTGATCTAAAGTCACTTTATTAGAATGTAGAATTGAATCACATCTCAGGATGGTTCGGGCTCTCATTGTAAGAAGTGGATAATGCCACAAATCCTCATCATTACAGTTTAAGGTGTAGGTAAACACAGGTTACAGGTTACAGACTGAGTGAACTGATCATCTGACAGTGAAGGATGTGAAATCAACCTTCCCGACTGCAGCACCCAAGAGACTGGCCACTCAAGCAAATGAAATGGGCTCTTCGGTTGGACAAGAAAGGACTGGCTTGTCAGGCTTCAGGATTGAGCTTCTCACCCCGTGGGACGTATCACTGTCTCTGTCGAAAACTCAGCCAGGACTGAAATCTTAAACACATTTCAGGCGAGCCAAAACTGCCCCCTGAGCGAGAAAGCCTCAGACGCTGCAACGCTATTCCCTTTCCACCGTGTGAAGAGCCGCTTTTATCTTCCCTTCGTTGCCCATGTTCAGTCGTCATGGCTTAACTGCTAATTACCCATCTGAGCAGCTATCCTTTCATTTATTTCCTCTCAGTCCAAAATCTCTGCTACATTAGCCGTCGAGAAGCAGTTATGTGGAAAATCCCCCGTCCGCTTCTAACATAATATTGCCAGCTAACGACAAACTCTTTCATCATAAATGATTATATACTTGAAACAATGGAAAATGATGGATTTCAACAATCGATTTAATTGGTGTACATTTAAAAGTTTTCAGCTGCAATCTGTCAAACACTGATAAACTTGTAAAGGCCATTTTGGGCCATGGGAGCAGGTGTGCTTCAGGGACGACCTTATCAGCGCTTTGATCCAGACTGAAATACCTCAACAACTTGTCACGGCTTTTACTTTTGTGGCTAGTTCAGATGAGTCACTCTCTTCTGCACTGCCCCCTGCATCACCTGATTCCCCACCTGTTCAGACAGCTACATGCCATTACTTTCTACTGTTCTATTTGCTTATTTGTATTCTGGCTGATTTTGACTTCACCTAGAACCCCAGAGTTTGTGTTTGCCTGCTCTGTCTGCTCTGTTTGCTGGCCTAGTTCCCTGCAAACTTGAAAGAAAACCCTTCTTAAGCATAATATCTATTCTCACATGCTGGTTTTTGTGTCGTGCTTTAGGCTCCTTTAACCTGAGTCGTGAAACAACTATTTGATGTATTGCCATGAAATTTGCTTCAATCATTCCCGTCCCTGTCAGAATGAACTGGAATAACTTTGCTCTCTTTTCATCTCATGTTAAAAAAGTAAGTTCTACAATACCTGCATAACTAATTCCCATCTGCCTTAGCTCTACTTTGTGCTTAGTGCTAATTAGCGAGTGTAACATGCTGAACATGATAAACATCAGTATTCAACTAACGGGGGAAGCCCCAAAAGAGACCCGAGCTCTCACAGAAAGAACTAAGGTTTTGAAAATCTGATAAATAACAATTAGCATATCTAATGCGGCAATAAGAAAAACATAAAATCTAATTAAAATCTGAAGTCCTGCCATAAGTCATTTTAAATATGGCTGCACAGCTCTGCTTTTCCTGCATGACTCTGGTGATTCTCATCATTTGATCCGTGCAGTAATGACTATCTAAGCATGAAAACCCGCCAAAAGCCACAGGGTAATTCTTTCACTGGGAAACATTATAGATTCTTAGTCCCGTTTAATATTATTTGACTTTTTATAGGCAAAATGAAAATCATCAGATTAAGAGATAATCAAAATTACTCTAATACACCCACCTATATATACAAAACACATACAGTATATATTAAACTGTATTAAACTATTCAGGGTTTTCCAGTTGCATTAGAAGTTCTGTTTACCTTCAGTGTATCTCTCACCACAGCACACATAGATCTGTTCACTTGCTTCCTCAAAAAGCATTCTTAATGCCAATCAATTACTTAAAAACCTTGAAACCTACATTTTTACAGCAATGATAACTTGCTAGCAGTTTTTAAATCCACTTCTGCATTTTGTTGGTGAAAAATTGTGTTTCTTGGTGCATTACCTCCGCCTGTAGATTATTGGAACAGTGTGAAACCACTGACAGGTGCATTGCATGTATCACCTGCATGCAAGTGTATCTGTTGTGAGCTTGCATGAGTCATACTGTAGCCCACTAATGGGAACACAGCTCCATAGCACCACTAGTGGAGAAAACTCAACTGGGTACTTTTGAGTCATCCATTCTCTCTGCATAACTAACTCTGGCCTGTCTTTGCCATCAATCTGAAACCACCACGTTTCCATGGCTGCTGCAGAAACCTAAGTGCTGATCTTTGACATGAAAAATCTGGAGTAAAAGCAGCCTTACCATGCAATTGTCCTGGTACTAAATCTGAAGTTAGTTTACACAAATAAATCATCTGAGGGAGAAACAAAATCTGTACAATCCACTTCACAATCCCACCTGACTTGAAAGTCCTAAAAAAAAAGGGTAATTCATGCTGAGAGGGACCATATTTTTCTTTCTATCACAGAACAGAATACAAGAACACAGTCAGACACCATGACCCAACCTTGAATAACAACTAGAAAATGCATGGATAGACTCCCTTACCCTTGTGACTCCCACATTAAGCTCCTCTGGCCCCAGCGAGACTCTGATGAAGCAGCCGGGGAAGTCCCCTTCCTCCCTCTCCAGCAGGTCTTTGCCCTGGTGCAGGGTGATGTGGAGCATTCCCGCCCCGTGGCCTGGGTGCCTGGATGGCTCAAACTCTAGGGTCACCTCCAGCTGGCCAACTGTGAAGTCGTGGCCAAAGTTGTTGGCGATGGAGGAGATGGAGCTGAGCGAGTCTGTAGAGATGGATCGGTTGAGCTGAGCCATGCCGGTCGGGTCCAGCTCCCTGCTCATCAGCTCCAGGTGGCCCAGGTCCCTGAAGCCATCTGGGGTGTCACCGAGGGCCAAGCTGGGCTTCCGGCTGGAGGTGGTGGAGGTCCGCCGGTGGTTGTTGGCCGCCACTCTCTTTAGGGAGAGGATAAAAGAGGAAACAAAAAAAAGCGTTAAAAAGGAAACCACCTCCTTCTATGTGAAGCAGTAAGGTGAGATTATTTAGAATGCAATTTAACTAAAAAGATTTGTTTTACATTGACAGTGTATCATTTAACACTTTGTCCTTCACTTCTGTCTCCTGTTCTGAATTTTATTTATATCATAATTTCATTATAATGTTGTGTTGAATATTACAGTAGGGGCAGTGCAAACAACATATAAACACATCCCTGACATCCACTTAAAAGCTGATATGGTGAACTTGTTAGCAGAAGGGTGAAGATATGGGACAGCATTTGTATTCATTTAAGCCCAATATATTCATTCTCTTTTATCTTTTAGCTCTGTTTTTGGTCTCTACCAACTCCTGAAGTAAATGTCTGGCTCTTCAGCTACCAAATTATCCACTATCTTTAACTGATAGTCACCAAATATTGTTTGTCATGCACAACTGTGGCCAAAACTACAAAAATTACACCCACGTTATAAAATAGTAAGCTATGTCCCATTAAAGACCAACACCCTACAGGGGCAAACTAAAAGCTGACTAGTGAACAAACAAAATAACCTCAGCCAGAGAAAGCTTGTCTGTACACAGCTGCTACAGGCACAGAAGCGGCTTGATTTTCCTACTGACATCATCATCTGGAATCCTACACTTCCCACACTGTAAATGTACCTTTTGTCTGACTTCTGAGAAGGAAGTTCCATATTTTTCTTGCAGATATCGATAATCAAAGTTGGGGAAGGGGGACGGCGTGGGGAACGTTCCAGATTTCCACAACTTCCAGATGTTGAGCCCAGCCATGCCCAACAGCACGAAGAAGCCCACCAGGTAGATCCCCACCTCCCAGCCCGGCGGGTTGCGCACCACTGAAACAGACACACAAAACAACAAGTGCTTAAGGCAGTCCTCACACACTTCCCATTTAATCTATGGTAGCATCAAGTTTGGCCTCGTAACTGTCTGTATTTTAGATTTGATGGAGGGGAGTTTGATCGCTGGTGGAAGTGCGCAGTCTGGAAGTATCCCAGGATAGAGTCTTTTTTATTTTAAGACCAGTGGGAGTCTTAACAAGCTCACAATCACTGAGCGCAGTCAGCCACTGATTCAGGCCTTGTCATTTAACAGTGAGTGGTGACTTTGGGAGACAGTCAGGACTCATAAAATTTTATGTAAATCAGATAGTTGGGTAGAAAATCTGACAAAATGTGACAGACAAATTGAAATGCCACTCTGAATTAAATCCCAGAGCATCTCATGCATTGCATTTTAGAGAGGGATTAGGAGCCTGCGCCAAACTGGCTTTCTCAGATTGAATTGCATCTGTGGGAGGACTTTGAGAGCTTTATCTATACTTCTTAACAAAAGCAGGGAGCCAATTACACAGCAAGTTTAAATATTTCGTAACATCAATGACCTTTGGCAAGAAACGAGGCCAGAGGTGAGACAACTGCTTTCAGAGAGACCTCAGAGCAGACACATGCACAGACCTGAAGGAAAAGTCACAAACAGCTTCATCTCTCATATAGAAACACACATTTACAACGGTGGAGTTAAAAGCACAGCTGTCAAGCATTCATTTCGCACAAAGATATTCATGCAGAAACAAGTAAGGACAGAAATACGTTGGAAAAAGTCTGTGTCATCCAGCTACTCACCGCTCAGATGGTAGCCTGATATATCCTCACTCTGAGGCGAGGACATGGTGCTGCAGGCAGCCTGCAAAAACACACCCAATAATAATCTGTTCAAGTGGCTTTTTACTTCATCAGAGCATAACATCATTTTGCAAAGTAAATTTTGACCTTTTCACAGTGACGGCGATGGCAGTCATTTTGAAAACATGAAAAGCTTAGTTGCCCATTACAACTTCTCACTCTCAGTATTTCCCCTTCAACATGAATCAGAGGTAATGCAGCTGCACTAACCTGCTTTGGCCTACAGGACAAAATGTACCATGGATCCCTAATAACTGTTGACATCCACTGCTGCTTCACATGAACAGGATGGGGGCATGCACAGTAGTTTGCATGCATAGCCGCAGATGTCAGGGTGTATTGTAACATCTCTGCACAGGACTGACCAGTCTGCAGTGTTTCATACCTACCAAAAACCTAAAGATTAGAAAGACTAAACCCACAACATCAGGTGGAGAAGAGAAACTCAACAATAAAGGTGATCTGGTTGAATGAAAACTTGCAGACCTAAGGTTCAAAATGACATAGTACCAATCCCAACCTCCACACATAGACTTTGAGGTGTGTTACTGCCCAGTATGTAAAGTTTTAGAGCTGTTCCACTGTCAAATCATCAAGTGCATGAGGAATGGTTTTCACACCATTATGTGCTGTTTCTGTGAGCGTGCCCACAGTTCATTGTGAAATTGGTGACATATAAACATAGCTAACCTACCTCCTTGGCAAAACTGGATGGTGAAGAGAAGAAATCGACTAGGAAGTCTGTCTGTAAGTGACAGCATCTGGCTGCTCGCTGTTGTTGTTCATTTATTACATGTTTGTAGAACTCACACTCAAGCACTGCAGCAAAAACATCAGTTAAGTCTGTGAAGGTTTAGTGCTCAGGCCCTCAGGTGGAGAATGGGACAGAGGCAGAACTGGAGATCAACAGTAACTCACAGTTTCTTTTGTCAGGTCACATAATTAAGTAAATTTAATGAGTGTTTTCTTATCAGCAGGACAACATTGTTTTTGCAGTGCCTTCCAAAACGGACCCGACTACAAAAATAATTCATGTGATAATTTTCTGGTCTGAGAAAATTACGGCGACTTGGTTAAATTAAAGGGAAGATTGTATTGTGGTTTAAAAGAAAATACAGTTTAGAAAAAGGAGGATGAAATCAATGCAGCAGAACCAGACACAGAGAGATATATCTTTTCTTATTTGACTCATTTTTCTATCAAAGCCTACAAAAGCCATGATGCAACTCGACCAGCAACAGTCAGATATTTGGGTGTGTTATGCAAGTAGTAGCTTTTAGTAGCCTCAAGCACAGATGAGCAGTGGGCAACAGAGGTCTGGTAACCTGCTTCCACAGATCCTCCTCCAGATTATTTTCTCATTTTTAAACTTGCAGTCAAGTTTGAAGCACCCAGACCAACAACCCTTGACTGGAAAATTCAAAGAGTAAACACCTGACTGTGAACTTTCATATCAGTTAAGATAAGATACTTTATTGTGAAAGGGAAACTTGCCTTGGGCAGTAGTGCAAGCTTTCATAGCAATGTACAACTACAGACGGCTCGATAATAAAACGCTAATAAAACAAATGATATAACAAAGCACAGAATGAACCATATATATGCAAAACCCTGTGTGGAACCATGACTATTTAAACATACCCATTCATTTACATGTTCATAAGAACATCCATATTGCCTTATTGACTCAATAAGAAAAACAAAACAGAGATCCAGAGATCCACCTTGTAGGTTAAATATGTGGCTTCAGACATCAAGAGTTTATATTAAGCTGTTGTTTGTTAAGCAGTGTGATAGAAGTGAGATTACCCAGAGTTTAAAACTGTTGCTCTTGTATTTGCAGGCTCTGTAATGTCTACCTCAGGGTAGCAGTTTCTATTCTGAAAATAAAATGCAGGGAGGAGGAGGCCTTCAGGATCTTCTGTCTGACAACAGATTTTTCATAGACTGAGTTGGATGGATGTTCCTTCATTGCTGATTTAACTGAGATGATTATTCTTTGCATTTAACTGGACTGTGAGGCTCTGAACAGCACAGATCACATGTAGCATACATGACAAAAGGCATCACATTTACCATTCCTGATCATACTGCTGAAACAGACAGTAATCCTGCTTACGGTGCAAGACTCCTGGATGAGCTCACTGACTGCACATTGGCTGTACGTGCACGCAGCCATTAGGTTTGCTTAATTCACTATAAGAAATCAATTCAATTTTCATGGTCTTTCCTTACAAAACAGCAGCAGGGACTGGCATTCAAAACACGAACAATGATGTTTTCATGCGCCCCTCTCTTCCTCCGCAAACTGCAAAAAAACAAAAACAAAAAAAAAAAAAAAAAAAACAAAAACAAAAAGATGGTTGCTGGTGTGTGACTCATTCCTCCCCTCCTCCCCCTCCTCCCCCGTTTGTTGGAATCTCCCCATATCTCAGCAGCTTGGGGGAAATGGAAGCATTACACTAATGATATAGAAAAGGCTAGAGGGGGGCTGCAGGGTGTGTGTGTGTGTGTGTGTGTGTGTGTGTCAATTCTGCTGAGCGCTTTGCAGACCACGGCCATGCAGGCCAATTAAAGCGGCTGACGCAGTGCAGGGCCCTCTGACAGCTGCTGATGTGCCATTAGCAAAGCATGGGGAATCTCTGGTGAGAGTGGGAAGCTCCGAGCACCGCCCCCCCTACATCGGCCCAGTGTGATTCAGATCAGCTCAGCTCGGCTTAAGGTAACATATGAGCGTAGAGGAGGGCCACATGAGGCTTAAGATGGGAGGAAGAAGAAGAGGATAAGATGAAGAACGCGAAGGGAGAGAATAAGAGAAAGAGAGAGAGAGAGAGCAAGACAATGCCTCAGACAGATTTAGTAAAAAAACAATGAGGCAGCGTGGGCGTTCTGGTGCCTCAGTGGGCTTAAGGCGGCGGAGTACTAACAACGAAAGCCAGAAATAGAAATGCACTTGAAAACAAGAAGACACTCGCTGCAGTGTTGTAAAGCCTTTTAATTTGATTTCAGCGCCAGCAGATTTGAGGAAGTCATAAAGATGCAACTATCCTCTAAAACAGTAGTTCCCGACATCTTTTGTCTGATGTACCATCACAGCTCTACTGACTCAGGTGTCCTGCAGTCAGTTAATTGTTCAGGTTTGTACGACTGCAGACATTAAGTTTATTAAAAATCAGCCTGACACCGATTGTAATCATATTTCCTTGCTTGCTTTTTTCCTACAGACAACCATATGATTTTCTCAAAACTCTCTTGTCCATAACTGCAGAAATAGCACCAAATGTACCAATCCAAGTTTGAAGGAAAGACTTCGCAAACTAAACAGGGATGATTTTCTGCAACATACTGTATATTTCAGCGACTATTGCAGTTGTGTCAACAATATGAACAAGATTTGATCAATAAGTGTCTCGTTTTCGGGTTTCAAAGAAAGTGTAAAACCAGGTTAAGGCTTGGAATCACACCTCTTCAGATGTGCACAGAGAAGGAAGAGTTATGGATAACAGAGGAGCAGGTGCACACAAGTCCCAATTCTCATCTCATACTGTGCAGCAAATAAACTGATTTCTGATATAGCATCCCGCTGGAAGGTATGTTTAAAGTATGTACAAACAAGAATAAAAGACGATATCTGTGCAAATAACCACGCATATCACCTAACAATTTGCCAAACACAGAAGCATTTTCCAGCCTCAAGGTGGAATTCCTGCACTCTGTCCTCAGCCGAACAGAATGTAATCAGGCTTGTAAACATAACTATTTGTGAGCCTCTTCAGTTTCCAATTTCTCCATCTCCATTCCACCATATAAAATCTAAGACTGTGATAAGGAAGGTGATGCGATGAGGATAAAAACAATTTGTGTGATAAATTGACACAGGCAAAAAAAACAGGGAAACAGATGCCAGCATATAAACCCTGATGTCTTGTTTCCATGATATCAGCAGCCATCAGATATTCAGTGATTTATACAACCTCCATTTTCTCCTTTAGATTTGAGATTTCCCTTCAGCCGACAGCTCATTAACACATGGCTGCGAAGAGAAAGGTGAACATTTGCATAAGAGCTTTTCCCGCTGATGTGTCATCTTCATGCCCACATGATCTCTGTTCTCCCACTTCTTTAGATTTATATCAGCGCTGCCGCAGAGATCCTGCAGCCGATATCATTCCTCACGAAGCCCCGAAAAGACGGCGGTCCTCCACTGCACACAGAGCGCAGCTGTTGAAAGGACATTTTAATTGCCATGATATGCATGAAATGAAAATCTTGTCACAATGTCAGCTTGCAACACAGGCTGTGATGAGCGTTAAGTGGAATGTGAATAATGCAATGGAAGAAAGCTTGTGAAATTCATGAAATATAATTTTCTGCAACAGCAATGAGACAGAGGAATAAAGAGTTAAGAGTCATGCGTGTCTCAAGAAGAGAACATTTTTCTTCTGCATTATGGGTTGCAAAATGAAGCTTCAGTTTTTGGGTTGTGGTTGCTGGACATGTTTGAGAACCCGATTCATTTTCCTGCAGCCCTGGCTGAACCCTGACTGTGTGCCTGCTCCCTCAAGACACCTGCAGAGATATTAGAGGGTGTGTGTGGTCTCATCATCCACATATTACCGTTGAACCTGGATATGACTGAGACTCCCTGCAGATCAACAACTACAGCCCACTCACACCCTGTGGAGTGGAGAGGAGAGCAGCTCAGTGTGTGTGTGTGTGTGAGCCAGATGGATGTATCAAATCTACTCATCAATATTGGCCTTTTACAGATACAGTATCATGGGCGTTTAAATAGCACAGAATCAGCTCTCGATCGCTGTGGAAGATATTTGCTTCAGGCAGCTAAAAAATGAGATAAGACAACTCATGCGTTACATTGGCAGCTGCAGGCGAGCTTCGGAACGGTTTTCTTCACCTGTATTTGTGGAAGGTTGTGGTTTCGGGGTGGATAGTTTGTCTTTCTTGTTAAACCAATCAGCTCACAAAATCATTATTAAAGAATTGTTGTAAAAAAAAAAAAAAATTAAAAAAAGCAATAAATCAACATAAGCCATAGTGAAATATGAAATCTGAGTTTCATTTAAAAAGTATAGTTTTCAAATAAAAGCTCAGAGCATCTCTGGGGCACAGCGGTCTGAGGTGCATGGCGTGTATTTGCAACATTTCCTTCCTTTCTCCTCATGTTTGCTGCCTACTACCACCCAAAACGTCAAATAAAAGGCAAAATGCCGAAAATTATCTTTAAAGAAAATCTTCTAACAAATGCCATCTCAAAATAAAAGTTGTGAACGGTGCTAAGGGACAGAGATGGTGATGTTATTTGGGTCCCCATTAGTAAGATCCATATTCAAAAAATACAGCACCAACAAATAAACTAATGTTTACTGAGCATGAAGGTGCATTGTTGTTAATCTGAGACCCTGTGGACTTTGTGACCACTGCAAACACACTAGGATACAAATGTATTTGGGTGATGTGATACACGCTGATACCAACTGTGACACACTGTTTCAGTGATCAACTGGTAGCAGGGATGCAGCAACGCACCAAGACGACTGCTGGTCCTGAGATTCAGTCATGAAATAATAGCCAACACTGTTAATTCTCAGATCAGTGATTCTTTCCAACCACCAACTTATTTAAATGACCAAAAAATAAATATAACATTGGATGAATCAAACCAAGCTCAAATCAGAAGAAGACCTTTATTGTCACGAAATCCTTTTTTTTTTTACAGCATTTGTGAAATTGTGTATTCGCATATCCCAGTTGGGTTCAGAGCGCAGGGTCAGCCAAGATACAATGCCCCTGGAGCAGTAAGGGTTAGGGGCCTTGCTCAAGGGCCCAAACAGTGGCATATTGGGGTTCGATCCTCTGACCTTCTGATCAGTAGCCCAGGGGCTAAACTGTTGCGCCATCACTGCCCCAATGTAATGTACTCAGTCATATTACTCTACTTAATAAACTGTATTTTTTTTACTTTTTAATTTCCTTACCTCATTTTTGAATACCTAAATGATTTGGCAACATTGTTCATCTGACATTCATGCCAATAAAGCATAAAGACTGAATAGTAAACCTAAATGGATGTAAATAACATAAGGTTTCCACCTCTCTCACAAATAAAAAATGATGCTTTAAACACCTCAAGAGGTTAAATTCTGTCATCACAGGGGCAGTTTTAACCCCTTTTATTTTTAGATGTACCTCATGATCTCCTAAATTGAGGGAAAGATGCTGCACTAACGAGACAAGACACATCACCTGATCTCCAACTGGTCGAACATCATGAGCTCACCTTCTATTTGTGCCAGCAGCTATTCATCATTCCCTCAAATCTGCTTAAATCATGCCGGAGTGCTATTTAGAGGTTGAAAAAAAGACAGTAATTCTTCTTGTAGCAGCGCTCCGTGAAACAGAAGGAAGTTATGTCACAGCTTCGGTGCCGTAAACATGAATGAATGAATGAGGTCGCTTGCAAACCAGGCAGCGTTTCCTGTCTCTCCATCTAAACACAGCTCAGACACAAAGAGCTCACCTGTTCACACAGCAGCAGGTTCTGCACTCTGGATGTAAATATTCCACTGGTGCTGCTTGCTGCTACCAACGAGGAAGAAAGAAAACAAGGAATGCCTTCTGTTGGAGCTGCATATTAAACCAGGTATGATCAATAAGAACAGACACACTGATTTATGGCCTGCTCTCTCTCTCTCTCCTACACACCAGCACACAGAGGGATACAGAAAAGAACAGGCGAGAGGTCAGATAAGGAGAGAAGTGATTCAAGGATGAAACAATAGAGAGAAGCTGTACTTGAAAATAAAGAAGAGTTAAGTGTCTGTGTTGAAAAAGCAATAAGAAATAGAAGGACTGGGAGGAATAGAAGAAGGGGGAGGGATCACAGGCCTCTCAGCTGCTCTCCCAACTACTGATCAATCAATTCTACTTTTAATCTACCCAATGACTCATAATGAAATTAACTGCTTCACTGCCGCGCTCTGTGAAACGCTCTGATATAAAAGGACACAGCAATGCAATAAATGTCTCCGCTTCTCTCCTATACCTCCTAACATGTCTGCCTGCTACACTCTGACTTTCAGGTTTCATTTGGTGCATGGTTAAGTAGAAGCAGCATCGCACCGCCCGGCGCCGCTTTTTAAATGTCAGCGTTGGCGCCAGCGGAGGCAGGAAGAAACTGCACGCTGCAGCCAAACAACTCAGTCACTCAGGGTGAAAACAACAAACCCACAACTCAAACTTTTTGGCAAGGCTCACCTCTAAATACTGCTGAAGGTGTGGCAAAGTCTGAACAAGACTGAGAGTCTACAGCCTGGTGAGTGGCTCTGCAAGGATGTACGTAAACTAAACGTGTTCAGATTAACAGGTGTGTCAGAAGTCTGGTAGGTATTTGGTGACAAAAATAAAGTGGCATCATATAAAAAGCTACAGGGATGTACACACAGGAAGAGACGAGCAGCGACATGATGACCAGAGAACATGGAATATCAATGAAATGTAGCAATGACAGAAGTCATAACTGTAGGCGATGCCAAGTGATCTAGAAATTCTCTGACTAAATTCGACTTTGAGGCAACACAACTAAGGAAACTGCCAATGGGAGCGAAGGATACCATTGACACTTGACAGCATCACAGAGTTATCAAACCACAAAGAAAACCATGTAAACAGTTTGTGTCCTTCAACCAAATCAAAGTGAAAGAGCAGCTTATCATAGTTGTCTCCAACTAACCCAAACTGTACAAAAGCACTACAGCTGAACAATTAATGGATTTCAGATCGAAATCACTATTTGAAACAGTTCAATTAGCAAATTGCAAAGACTACAATTTAGAGTATAAGAGATGTGGTTATTAAAAAAAAAGACTACTATGTCTTTTTACTACTATGTTTACTGCTATGTTGGGATTCAGTTATATTTCATTTGAGCAGATTGACATTTTCAGGGGTTTCTTATGCCGTCTCATTATTTATTAGCAACACCTTGTAGTGTGTTTGACCCAAGATTTAAACTGTCATGTCAGTGCTTTTACAAATTAATGCCACTGCCCTTCTTCAAATCATTCAGTCCTTAAGCATAGTCACAATCTTATAAGGACAAAAACTTGATGCCTGGGTCTATATTCCTGAAATCAGTGGCAAACAGAAAGCTTGTTGTGTGGGTTAATTGGCTGTGAAGAGCAGGCAGGGTCTACAGCCAAAGATATTGTGTACCTTTCTTCACCTGAGGCAGGTGAGGGGTCACATAGTCACAGTTTTACAGGTAAATCATCTGTTGCACAGCGACATCCTCAGGTTGAGCCCTGAGCTTCACCAAAGCTGTCGAGATCTGTTCATGAAATCTGTTCACCTGCATCTGCTGAAGTGCGTATGTGGAAAAGAAATTAAACGTGGGTGAACTGTCAGTAAGGCTAGCCATCTTCATTCTGAAATAAGTAGAGCCTGGAAAGTTGACAGATGACAAAATCAGTGGGCAACGTGTGAAAGGTTTTATATGTACACAGCGCTTAAAGAACACTAAAGTTATTATAAAGCATGCTGAGGGGAACATGAGTGTCTGTACTACACTTTCCACCAACAGTTGTGAGATTGTGTAGATTTTATGAAGTTAATAAAAATGTTATTTCATTAGAAGAAAAGTCTGCGGATCACTGAAGTCATGGAGATCCATCCTCTGGGTGCCATGAATCTCATTGCAATCCATCCAACAGTCAGACATACTTAAGTCTGGACCAAAGTGATGCACTGACAGATCTACACTGATACACATAGATAACACGCCCACAATAAAATGTTTACTGGAGCTGTTGTGTTTTAACCCCAGTTGATCTAAATGTCAGCATCATTTACCACAACAATGTGTTTTCCATCAAATGTAGCAGAAGGATCTGCTTTAGATTAACACACAAACATCCCTTCCCATCAGTCTTATAACCATGACTCTGAAAGCAACACAGATGAAAGCTTGCCTGCGCTTCGTGAAGAAAAAAAAAAAGATGTTTGCAAATCAATTTAATTTAAAGTGGAATTGAGTGTAACAGCAAGCAGGGAATGGTTTGTGCTCTGTCTAGTTTGATTATTCAGTGGAGAGCTGCTTAAACTGCTCTCACAAGTGGAATTTGATTTGCCTCTAAAAAGAATCTGTAGGTTAAATATTTTCTCTCCTTCTTTGCCAAAGCCAGAGGAAAGCTCTGTGCATTTTGTGACGAGTTTGTGAGAAAAAAGCCGACTGACTTCACAGTGAATTAAATTAACCACCAGAAAGTCTGAAAGGCTAATATACATCATAGAGTGGACAAAATCAGCCAAATAGAAGTTAGCATTAACTAAAGAACAATGCTTTTTGCCTCTATTTGTCCTGATAAAGAATGAAGGAACACAGTATTTTCCAGAATCAGCTGCTTTCACACACATGGATGCATCCAAACACAGTCACCTAAATGAGATTAGAAGTTGCTGAGTGTTTCATTTTACTTCCACACCTGCCTGGACTTTTTCCATGCCAGTAATTTTTCATCAGTTCTGTAATCTTAAAGACTGGAGCTCTCAAGTTAAAGCAGAAAAAGCTCACCATCCCACTAAACAATTATACCTACTACTTATGAGATTAACGACCTCACAATTAGGATAATACACGACAGGAAAAGCACTTAGTGCTGCACAAACGTCTGTTAGACCTGACTTAATGTTTTGGGAAAAGGTTCATTCACTTTGGGTAATGTGAAAGTGGGTGGAAGCCTAAATCCTCCAAAGTGGGGAAGAGCTGTGAGCGCTGCTTTATCGATTAACTATTCAGTAACTGCAGGCAGACCCAAATGTATTTGGACAGTAACACTGTTTTCATGCTTCCACTTTGCATCCTCACTTTCCTACCTGCTGAATCTGAACACTTTTCAGCTTAAAAGCCAAAGTGATATTTAAAACCTACTTTCTGTGTAGAAAATGAATAAAAATACAATGACATTGCAGCTTTTTTGGGTTCATCACTGCTTTCCTGAACAGCCCACAGTTGTAATGATGTAAAGTTTTCATCTTTTACTGTGCTCATGTAAAGTGGCATCAACCTTCCCATTCTATTTTCAGCAAAAAAAAAGGCAAATAAGCATATTTTTAGAGTCAGTAAAGCAACCAGTTTTATATGATGTCAACGCTGTTTAATGCCTGATAACTTCTCAGAGTCAAAATCTCGTAAATGTGATTCATCCTCTGACACTTTACGGTTCTCTGCTGCGTTTCAAGGCCTCTCAGAGGGAAGTGAGCTGTAGCTACGTTTGGCAGCGAGCTGTTCTGACCACAGGCATTCCCAATAAAAAAAACGAGGCAATCCATTACATGATCTATTGGGGAAATATTAGCCGTGATACATTAAAGGCGCGAGCCACCACTCCATGTTAGGAGAGATCATTGTGATAATGGCAGCTGGCCTCAGGTGTTACAGTAGACTCACAGGGCCACATGTCTCCAGTGTTCATCTAAGTGCTCTCAGTTTTCTTAATGTAATAACACGTTTCTTCCAAAGGGGTTCAGCGGGGATACTGGGGAGGGAGGGAGTGGTGAGGGAGGTGTGGTGGTGGGGAGGGGAGGCCCTGTGACAGAGAGTGAGGAGGAGAGTAGGTGTTAAACGAATGGCTGAGATGATTGCGAGTGCTGGTGGAGGAATTGCATTCTGAGCAGGTCGTATTTCAGCCTGGTGGAGGGGTAGAAGTCGCAGCGACACACACTCACACACACACACACACTCACACACTCACACACACACTCACACATACACACCTGCCTATTTCACCTCTACTGTTTCACACACAGCTCCAGCATCATTAGACTACTGTGGGAGACACACTCAGAGAGCAGGGGGGAGGCCCGAGAAAGTAACAAGATTGGATTTTTCTGCCCGAGTTTGAAATGTCTAAAGAAAAGTCTGGTGTTTTTTAAATCCTCTTTTAGATTCTGAATGTGCTCCGTCATTCTGAAAACTCAAGCTGTGAGGGGCAGACACTTAACTCCTACACATGTTTTAACTGATGCAAAAAGATTTCCGGGTGGTTGGGTCAATTCTTGACTTACAGTCACTGGTATGAATTCAGTCTCTGCACAAACCACCAGGCAGCCGAGAAGACTGAATGAAAGAAGGAGCTTTTAGCCAAATGATGGCATTCTGCTCATTTAACAGAACACTTTCCACATCGTTGGATAGCATTACCATGAGCAAAAATGAAAAGCCTAAGTGGCATCATTTTCCTTGCAGTCAGACACATTTGAACAGTAGTTCCAAAACTTTCTAGCTACAGACCCTTGAAGGCAAAGAAATGCCTACATGTGACCTTGTTGTCACAGGTTGGACTCTGATGCGATGCTATCTTTTCAGATTGTTCAATTTGAGTTATGATGAGTATTTCGTACTAAAAAATAGCAAATATTAGGGGCAAACTGTTGTCCTAGTGCAGACTGAGACCTGTGAATGTTGGAAATCCCCCCAAAGAGCAGAGATTGTTAGTCATCTTGGGACCCTTGTTGGAACAAATTTAGAAGATCAAGTAGGAACACTGATCTCACAAACTGGACTCAATGTTTTCTCAACTGAGCTTTTCAGAAGTGACAAAACACTGAATGCATGATTCCCAATCTATTCTCTAATCAGACATCCTCAACTCAGAACTTTCATTTTCTTACAGATTTTCATCCAGGTAAAGTTCTTGGTCTGCAGGGGCAACATTAACCATTTTTGTTGTTGATACAGTAAAACCCAAAGGACATCTAGCCTTTTCCTGACACACAGTTTCATTGCTGTTCCAATCTGCCAACAACACACCACCTGAACCTGACTTCCATCTTACAACAACATCCCCCACGGCTGCTCAGCAGACCCGCACTAAGTTTTTTTTCAGCTGGAGTTCAGCAAAGTGTTGCTGCATGGACAGCTCCTGCTGCCCGAGGGGCCATTTGTTATCCCTCCTTTAACCCCATGTAGCCTCCAACATCAATCCACTGTCTCAGCCAATAAACCTGCTCCGAGTTCAGGTCGACTGAGAATCAATATCTGGAGTCGACAGAGAGGAAAAGGAGGAATGCTGTGCCGGAGAATCCAGCCATCCCGTATGCAGAGATGCATTCCCCGAGCTAACGCCGCTTTCAATGAATCCTCAGTGTCAACAAAGAGCCCGAGGAGAGAAAAAGACGCATGCATGTGCCAAGTGTCGCTAATACGGATGCGCACCGCGGCTTTACGCAGGTGGTCGACGGGGGCCAAAGCGGCCTGAGAGAGCAGCGTTTCTTACCCGGAGTTTTCTTTTGGTGCAGTAGGGAGGAAGGAGGAGGAGGAGGAGGAGGGGAGTAGAGCAACTCCACCGCTCTCCCTTCTTCAGGCGCCTCTCTCCATCCAATGACACCGGTGCCGGTTGATCTGTCCCGGAGGAGGGAGACGGCGTTCACGCTCCTTCTCTCTCAGCGCATCCGGACGCATCCAGACATTAAGTGGAGCGGAGGGATGAAGAGGAAGAGGAGAAGGAGGAGGAGGAGGAGGAGGGCTCTATCTACAACTCAGAGGGGTCCGTGTGTTCCTGCTGCTGGCTGGAGTCTAGAAAGCTGCAGCCACAAGAAGCATCTCTCTGCGAGCCGCTGCTGCAGAAGTCCCACCCCTGCAGCGCAACTTGTACCGCCGGGCCGCTCAATAACACGACC
>OMNN01028443.1:0-20966 GCA_900302755.1 Chromis chromis | reverse complement strand
CCCATAGAAATGCTAAGGAAGTGGCCCTCTTTTTTTCTTCCCAAGTCGCTCAGGGGTAGGAAGTTCCCAGCTCTGCCACTTCATTAATTCATGCTATTTAACAAGCGGGATTGTGGTGGGGCTTCTTCGGCCCCCTTCACACTGGAACCAACAACAGTGCCATCAGTAACTGACAACCCCCCGGGCGGAGGGGCTATGGCCTCCAGGGTCCACGCTGCAAACAGAGCCACGGGAAGCAGAACCTTGCCATTCAAGAGTTCAGCCTTTATTTGTCATCCCTGGTTTCTCTCCACCATACACATCCCCAATCATGGGCCTCCGGGGGTGGACGGCGGATTGGAGGATGAATCTCCCCTGTTTCCTATTAGGACAGCATAGAGGAAGGGTTGGAGGGGGGGGTCTGCTCATCAGCGGAATCAGTATGCTCATCCATAACTTCTTAACGTTCGCTGACCACAGGGTTTGCGAGACGCTGGGAGAGGAGGGGGGAGGCCAGACGAGGTGGCAAAAAAAACACACAAAAAAACTTAAAAAGAAACAAAAAATAGCCGATGCGCTTATACGGACCGACTCATCTGAATTTTTGTGGTGGATTTTGCTCTGTTTTAGTGGGTAAATGATTCACGGGGTGTTTTCTCTTCCAGGAGCCATGGCAGATCTGTCCAAGAGAAATTTACAGTCTGTGGAAAATGCAGCAGCTCGAGCTCATTTAGAAACTTCTTCACAGATAGAGCTGCTTATGACCCAGATGCATTTATCTACCTATCACTTAAAACTAAAGTCATGGTACTAAGTTAGAAAAATAGACAAGCAGAGGTAGGTAAGAAACAAAATACTACAAAAAAAAAGCCGTAAACAATCAACTCAAGTCTGTTTCCCAGCCTTGGGGTCAGGAGCCTGCTGAGTGGGGGTCGCAAAAATGCTTAACAGAGTAGGAAAAAGGAAAAAAGCAAACTTTTGTTACACAGAATTATGCAAATTTTTATCACTTTTGTTAAATTGGTTTCTTTTCTTGTGAAACACTGGATACCCTTCTGCCATTTTAAGTCTAAATGCACGTTATGATGCAGTATTTCAGTGCAATACAACAATCCTACAAGCTGCTTTGTTTATCAAAACTCAAAGTAATGACTAAAATCTAAAAGTTTTTTTCACTTCTGTCACATTTTTAGTCACTGTGCGATCATTTTTCCCTGCAATATAAAGTCCAGCACCTTTATGGAAACAGGACAACCATGACTAGAAGTAGAGAGAACTTAAGAAAGCATATTATTTAGTATATTAAACCTATAATGCCATAAATCAATCCAATTTATTTAATTTCTTGTTTCTTGAAAAAGAAAAGAACCTGGACTCAACTTTTACAACATTTTGTGCCCACAGCTGTTACCAATACTGGAAAAAAGGCAAATCTACATTCTATGGATAGTTTCTAGAGAGAATATCTGCAGAATATATATATATTTTTTTAACAAGCTAGGCAACTCTACACATCAACTCCAGAAAGATGTTTCACCATGTTGAATGTATCTTGCAACAACTTCCTCTTCCGTATATCGCTTTTGAGCTGTGCTGCATTTATGTCATTGAACAAGCATATTTTATTTTGCTCTCAAGATCTAGAATTTGTTTCCACACTTGTCTCCTCTTCACTCTGTGTAAACATGGCCTCTGAGTTTTTGTTATGTGATGGTTGGTGGCAGCTGAGTCGCTGACGGCTTGCAATTCATTGTGGTGGGTGTAAATATTAACTACACATGTACACCTTCTCAAAAATGAGCGGCGTTGACAGGTGAAATTTTAGGAGCTGGACCGTGGACTAAATTTTTTTTAAATCAAACATCTGAATAAGATAAAAAAGAAAAAGAAAAAATGATATAATTCATTGCTAGACAAGACATGAAATGTAGGTTTGTAAGGAGACGTTGCATCATTTCATGCCTCGCTCTAATTCTAAGTAATGCACTGTGCAATGATAGCACCCAATAATATATTATACATGTGGGTTTTATCCAACAACAGCTCTATGCAAACATGCCACGAACCCTCAGGGGAGCTTCATAAGGAGGTAAGCTGACAGATCATTGCGGCTGTGAGGGGAGGTTTGTAATTCATTCCAAAGAAACCTGCGCATGTGAGGTTTACTATGACTATGGAGGGGAAAGCTGGCTTTATCCTCTAGGTGAATTAGTCAAAATTACATTGCGTTAATGCCTGTCTGGAAGAATGTTACCCAGAATCCCTCAAGAGAGCCGTGCCTGGGCCCCCATATCACTCACCGGGCCTGAAGGTGTTGAAATCGGGGGTGAAATTCCCATATCTGTAACCTCAAACTCTAAATTTCAGCCGTTCTCAGCTGTTCCGCGATCTGCTCGTTTATTATCTTGCGCAACCGTCGAGGGACGGCGACTGAAAATAAACACAGCGCATGGTGTTATATCGTCAAGTGACATTATCTCGAGTCTGTTATCTATTATGGTGAGACCGTAATGAATGAGGGTGAAAGAGTACATGGATGATGTCTTCTCACAGCCCATTAAGCCGGGCCACAGTCAGAAGAGACGAGGGAAGCGGGGGACAATCTGCGGGGCAGCTATAGGCCCCGACTGTGGCTCGGCCTCGGCTCTTAATTGCTAATATAGTTATTAAGGGATGCCAGTGGGAAGACCACCGGGGTAGGATTGTCCCTGAATTATCACAGTTGCTTTTCAAGGCCGTGGAAATCCTCTATAGGCCAGTGATTCAGTGTCACACAAGGCTTTTATCATTTTCCCACTGGGGCCCGGGAGGATCCCCACTAACACCCACAAAGCAACCTCACACACACACACACACACACCAGCGCTCTCACATTCTCTGAAATTATCAGTACAATGCTATATTTCCAGCTTAAAAATCATGAGGATTTGCTGCTTTTTTTTTTTGCCTAATGTGAAAGTAAACTGGTTGCTTTTTGGTTTCGGAGCACGGTTCAGACAAAACAAGCAATCTGATGCCGCTGATGAATGACGCTGGTCTATGGGAAATTGTGATGTGCGCATTTTTATAGACGGAACAATTCATGGATATGCTGAGAAAATAATTGGCAGGAATCAAAGTGAATGTTACTAGCCTTGTTCAAGATGTCCATACGGAGACTTATCCCAGAATGCAATGCACAAAGGAAACGAAGGAGCCGGTTTCAGAGGCAAAAAAAAAGGCAAAACAAATTGTGGCCGGTGGTGTGACGGCTCCAGGAGGATCTTATAAAACCAGTCACATTTGTCCTAATATTACAATTCGACTGCTGCGTAATGTAGAAAGCAGAACCAATTTCTTGTATATGTCAAAAACAGGATATTATTATTAAAAATAGTATATAATACATACTGTCCACTATTAGCACGTAGAATTTAGACAGAACATCTGTCCTTTCTCCAAACCTGCCAGCGGACCGGCATGTTATGAACATTACAGCCGCAGACATCCAGAACTTTCTAGCACACCAAACCATCAAAGCTTTATATAAACAAAACTGCGATACGTCTGTGGAGAAGACAGCCGAAATTAATGGTGCAGTTTCATTTAAGAGCGGTCATCTTTTAGCTGAAATAGGTCTGAGCAGAATCAAAAGTGCTGTTTATTTTGCGGAGTTGGATGGAAATGCTGGCAATTAATACATACACGTCTCGCTTGGAGTAAACTTCATTCTCATTGCTAAAAGCTAAATGCGCTGTGACAGACGTGAAAAAGAATGTAGCATTTAGATGACAGGCCTCTTGTCTCCCCCTTTTTCTTCAAGTCTGTTTAAAACAGTTCCCAGGATGAGACACATCTTTTCTGAATGAAGTAATGAGCATTAAGGACGCTCTTGTGCACGTCAACCTCAGTTTTTTTTTTCCCAAATGGCTTTAACATACACAGATGGGTAGAATGGGTAGACACTACTTTTTTCCCCTTAGCCAAACAAGGGGAAATGCCTGGGAATTACCTGTTGGACCCAAGAGATCTTGGCAAGCCCCATGCCAGGCCAAAAGGGCTGCAGTGAAAACACTCACTTTAACAAACAAAGACAGAGGCAGCTCAGGTCTCCAGGGCAAAATTCGCTCATTAATTCCACTTAGCTCGATTTTGCATGGTTTTCACTGAGCACTGACTGACAGAGTTTGGTACAAAGACAGCATTGAGACATCTTCACTTCTGTGCCTGAACTGTTAAAGTTAGATAAGGCTACTGTCACGCTGCCGGAGCACAGAAACTGCGACTTTGACTCCCAATTTGGAGGAGAAAAAGTTTCCGATCCGCCTCCCGTTACGACAACTTAGGCTCAAAGAAGAGTCCTTAACACGCTTTTTCCAAATTAAACGCTATATGCCGTTACATCTGATTGCTGGAGGAGGCTTCGCTCAGCTGGGTTAAGTTAACCACCAAAACGGGTCACTGCTTTTTAATGTAAATTCGTTGCCAGGAAGGACAGCGGCCCTCAATTAATTGTCAAAGGGAAAAGCGGAAATCCTGTAATAGGAGTTTCTAGGACGGTCAACAGTCTGTAAAATAGAAATGGAAAAAGAAAGAAGAGAATTTTGGCTGATAAAATGTGTCACAGTTCATGACTTCTTTCCCCCGTTTCTGCCCTTTATTGTTTCATCTGAGTCAGTGTGATAACTAATGGTGGAAAAGACTGACCAGGCGTCTCTTTGAAGGCAACAAAAGCCCCCTGGGCTTGTGACATCTCAGCCTGGTAACACATAATCTCAGCGGTCCCAGGCTGTGCCACTATTAGCGTGGCAGCAGCGGTGCGCAGAGAGCCGGCCGGCCGGCCTCTGTGCTTGCTCAAACCTCAGCTAAATCTGTCTGATTCTCATCAAACACAGAGGGGGGAGAGGCAGGGAGGAAAAAAACTCCAGCCTAGACTCAATACAGACACTGCGCCACACAACTCGCCTGGCAGGCAAAGCTGTCACCGTTCAGTTTACTACAGTCCTCCAAAGAGACAAGCCAGCTACAAAAACAGTCTGGTGGTGCCTTGAATCACGAGAAGGGCACAGAGAGGGGAGAGACAGCAGTGAGGTAATGTCAACTTAATGGAATATGATAAGGAAAAAAGTGCCAGTACCAAAACAAGTCAGGGTGACAATAGAAAGGTTCGTTTTAACGCCATTATCTCAAATTCTTTCAGGGCGGCGGCCTCGGCGGTGAATTCTTGACCTCAGTTTCTGCAAAGTTTCACTTCATCTTGAGTGGGACAGTTGAGTGTTCTCCACCTTTCGTGTGACCCACTTCGCCACCTCCATCCATCCACTACGCCCGCTCCTTCTCCTTTTGTATTTTTACTCCCCCCACCCCTTCCACTCCAAGGGTTTAACCTCGGGTCACCAGCAACTTCTTAATCAGTTCAGCACATGACCATTCCTTTCAATCCCCACATACCAGGAGAGAAGCACTCCCTGATACAGTAAATTACGATAAAGAGCTCACGACCCAAAATCGAGGGACCATATCCCCGTCTGAGAGCTGGGGCCCTGATACATCAATAGACAGATTTGGGTGTGGGGAGGCGGGGAGGGGCTGCGGAGCACTTCTCCAGAAAATCCACACTTCAAAAGAAGGCAGTATTAGATTGAGGGGGGGAGAAAAAGAGGGGAGGAGGAGGAGGGGGTGTGTGTGTGGGATGTGCAGAGGATAGAGTCCCCCTACAAAGTCTGCCATGCCGATCCACTGTGGTCACCACGGGAAAGAAAAAATGAAGAAGTTAATGTGTGTGTTCTCGAAATTCTTTGAAAGATATAGACCCGACTTTCCAATAGCCTAATGGTTACCAGTTGGCTTATTATCATTTTGATGTCTTCAACCTAGTGTGATCTCCCACTGTCAGCACGGCACGATTTCACAGTGTTAGATTCTCATTGTGGTTCTTTCAACCAAACGTCGGAAAGATGGTACCGACTCGCTGTCAAAGGGAGCCGCGGCAATTTCCTGGGTTAGCCCAAAGGTTAGAGGTCAAAAAGCGCTCAAAAGGTTGGACGCCGAGTCAGGAGGGGTTAGAGTTCAGCCTGTGCCGTTGTATTTCTTTTTCCCTGCTCATAAAAACCCGCAGGATCAACCCCCCGCTAAAACACCAGCAGCAAAAAACTAGCAGGATCGCCTTTCGACCCCCATCGTTTCCTCTAATCGTTTAATGCCTTCTGTTTGGTGTGCTCTTTTAATCTGGGAGCGAGATTACAGATTTAGCCGTGAAAGAGTATGAGATAAATAAGCCTGAGTGGCAATGACAAACCCCAGGATTACGCCAGGCTGATAACAAATGAACAGGAATCTTGTAATTTTAACATCACGTCTGCAGGTATCCAGAAACAACAAGACGATGACGCTCTCAGGTCAACAACCGAAATAAGTTTGCACCCAGCAATGCAACACTGCATCCGTCAGCATCAAGTCAGGTTTGAAATTATTCCTGGCAAACGTTGGTAATGTATTAGTTGGTGTTTTGGAACACAGTGAAACGCACACTAGCAGAAATGATTCCATCCTTCACACATCCTGGACGTCTGCCTGGACTAAGCCCACATACAGTATTTATCAGGAGGGAACCAGAGCCAGGGTTTACTTCAAAGAGAGGCCTCGATAAGAGTGACCCAATAACCCCGGACCAGTGTTCTACACTGATGACTGGCCGGGGATCCGGGGCTGACACGAACTTGTCAAAACAAGAGCAAGTGGTTCAAGAGCAGAACTTGAGCTTAAATAGAAATGTTTCTGGACAGCACTGGCAAATATCCAATATTTAACACAAGTTTCTGTCACATTTTTCCTCACTGTGGGCTCATTTTTCACTGCAATATAGAGTTGTGCATCTCTATTGAAACAGCACAACCATGGCTAGAAGTAGAGAGAATTTAAAAATGACTTCTGTGCAGTAGGAACGTCATAGATCATAACCAAGATAAAACCCTATTGAAGAAACTAGGATTCGGCATCTACAAGGTGTTATCAGGTGACCATGGGTGGCTCTGCATACTATAGACATGTCTGTTTTTTTGTCATTGGTTGCAGCTGAGTCACATATATACTGATCAGATTTAACTCATAAAAGCTTGTCTCTGTGTTTTAACGTCACACATTTCAAAGGGTTTATCATAAAAATGATCTCTTCCTGCCTTAAAATAGCTTAGATCAGGGGTAGCCAACCCTGGTCCTCGAGAGCCACTATCCTGCATGTTTTAGATGTTTCCCTCTTCCAACACACCTGATTCAAATGATCAGGATCGTTATCAGGCTTCTGCAGAGCTTGATGATGAGCTGATCATTTGAATCAGGTGTGTTGGAAGAGGGAAACATCTAAAACATGCTGGATAGGGGCTCTCGAGGACCAGGGTTGGCTACCCCTGGTCTATAGTGTCAAGGGGGTTTGTATTTTTTCACCGTTAGCTGAGCTGCATGTTTTTTCTCCAAACTATACAGCATATGTGAGGCTGAGCTAAAAAAAAAATGCTGAAAAACTTTGACCTTTTTTTATAATCATTTACTAATCTCTGTGATTTTAGCACTACACGTCTATTTATTTATTTATTTATTTATTTTTAATCTGAGTAATAATGCTGCCACTTAAAAGCTGCTCTCTGTATATTGTGAATGGGATTACCTCTGTATGGAAACATTTCACCTTGAATCTTTAAACTACACATAAGCACAACCTATAAAGCTATGGCATGAATCGAAATTAGGTTTTGTAAACTTACCGTAATCCGTAATCTTTATTATGGAGTCAGACTGCACTGAGAGAACTGATGGAAAATAACAAGTGCTGCGATAATCTTTATCTGCAAAACGCGTAGGGTCTTATCAGTCACTGATTAAATTTTTCACAGCTTCTGTTCTGTGGTAAATGTTGTAAGAGCGCCCTGCATGATCTGATGACTCTGCTTTAGTCATTATTTACGTTTTTGCTGCAGTTGTGCAATAAAGGTGAATCCACCGAGGGTAACAACAACTCGCTGCCGTCTTGGGAAATAACCACAGCATCTTGTTATTTCCTCTCACTGTGAGATCAAGAGGAACATGACTCTGTGTTACTGTTGTGCTGGTGTCAAATCAAGAATTGTAAAAATAGGATTCACGTACATATGCAATTTCAGTTATTTTTTTAACTTAGTGCACACTGATCAACAGAAGAATGACTGTAAGTGAGCCAGGGTTAGCCCCATAGGCTAATTTTCATTTCTTGTTTCTGGCCAGTTCTTAAAAACGCAACCTAAATGAGTCAACACATACAGATAATAATACTAAACTACCACGATGCACAACCGTCAAACAAACAATGCAACCTGATTTAAGTAAAGGCTCTACATACAAAGCAAAACAAGACCAAACTATTGTTAATAAGCCACAGCTTCACCTGACTGGCAAAAGACCAACAAGTAGGCAGACTGACTGGAAGCAGTTCCTCTAACAGGAATGATGTGTTCTCCTTTTGTTATACCTCTGCTATCCTAAGTGCTTGTTCTTTGCATGATAAATGTTTTAGGCGGTGGGGGAGGCTGTGTTGTGTAATATGTGAAATACAAGATGAACATAGCCTTTCCAAGGTTAGAAGTCTATGTTTATTTAAAATACATAGTTATCTGGGATGTTTAGCCTTACATTGTATTAAGTAATGAATAATAAGTATAAAAAGATATATCTGAGATTATTTTGGTAAGCATGTGTCGAAATTTCATCGAGCATCAAACACTTATTTTCCTGCATTCTGCTGATTTTTTATGTCCCATTTTGTACCTTTTTTGCATCAATCTATAGGGGAATTTTCTTTGTTCATCTTATAGAAAACACAAAATTTAAGCACAGAAGTCATTTGCTTCTTTCTTGTTTTTTGGGGGCAACAAGTACATGTGTTCTTAATATTAAGGGAGAAGAAATCTGCACCTGTGATTGCATGGCAGAGCTGGAACTCAGACATGCACAACTTCTTTTCACCTTCTTTTCATGTATTACTTAATATCTCTCCCCCGATATAAACTAGAATTCTTGATTTTTAAAAATCAGATCAGGTACCAATTTGATTACAATACGTCTTAATTTGTCTTTAAAGACACACTTGATTTGTGCAAGTGAAGAATTGAAGATAAACTTTGCCAGAGTAAACAAAACACTAGAACCAGAAGGAAGGGATGATCTATTACCAAACGGCAGCGATAACCCATAGAAATGCTATTTAAAAGGATGAAAAACTGTAACTCACAAAGTCACGACATCCCAGGATATGTATGGATGTTACATCAAACTCGATCTCCCATTGAAATTACCCACTTCTAAAGCAGCCGTTATTGAATTCTGAAATGAAACTGCCCAGGGCATAAACATGTTTGTCTGGATCGCAGCCTCGAAGCGAGGAAGTGTCATGTTCTTTCCTTCTCTCTTCTCGGGTTTTATGAGAGAATCAAATGATTCATGGGAGACTTGTAATTCCCATGCACTATCCATTCTGTCTTGGCATCTAAAAGTAGAAAGATAACCCACCTTTGTCAGTAAAGTTCTCTCCTTCATGTTACCCCATGGATGGCGAGTCCAGCGTCTCTCTGCCTACCAAGTGCCCCCATGGCGGTGGGACGTTACTCACAATATTGCACAGGCATCAGAAAGGGGGAAATAACCAGTCAGGAAAACGGGTGCTGTGTTGTGGACCATATCCCTCTCTGCCCCATCACTTGTCTGCATCATTACAGTTGATGCCTTTTCTGTTCCTTCACTCCTCGGCTGTGTTTCAGTATTAAAATGAAGTGTCAGTGTTCCCTCCCAGATCTCACAAAGTGAACAGATAGCTGAAAGCTGCAGTATCAGTTTAACTGAAAAGTGACGCATGTGCTGGTTCGTAAACCAGATTAAAATCACTTTCACAAAGGTTTGTGCTTTGTATCTCATGCAAGAATTTAAAATTCAGTCTCTTTTGTACGTGCTGTGGTGCTCTTCATGATTTCCTGTTGAATGTAATTTGCTCCTCACATGTCAGAGCGTATTTTCATACAGTACCCTACTATTGTCATTCAAATGAGACTAACCCGAGCTACAATTCTGCTTGAATGATTAGGATTTTCATCACCGTTTAGGGGTCCAAATGAAAACAGACATTAGTCGTGACTTACGTATTCCTCAAGTTACCATACATGAATCAATGTGAGAAACTAATTACTTTTCTCGGTGAATGATAGAGTGAGATCTAATCTATGATGTATATATACATCTGCAATCATCAATATTCAGTTACATATATTACAGAAAACTGTTCATTTGCAGGGTTCTTATTCGCGAGCTGAAGCGCCTGGAGAACATCAGCCAATCACCCTTCACCTCTCATGTTACCAGCAGTCTTCAGGGACTCACCACCATCCACGCCTATGGAAGAGGGCCTGCCTTCCTCCAAAGGTTAGTATAATGGTGTCTGTGAGTGTTGGAGATCATTAAACCTTCATTCTATCTTATCTCTCCATGTAGCTTTTTTTTAGTTTACTCCTTGGCTAGTAAATATATATTTATAAAAATATACCCTTTTGATATTTCCCCACCAGCAACCAGGAGAGTGTAGAGCTCTGCTTGCTTTTTGCTCTGGCAGAAATGGATTTACAGTATCTCTCTCTTCTTTTGCAGATATCAGGAATTGCTGGACACCAACCAGGCCTCCAACTACCTCTTCAGTTGTGCTATGCGTTGGCTGGCTGTCCGCCTGGACCTCATCAGTATCTCTCTTATCACTGCTGTAGCACTTCTCATTGTCTTCATGCACAATCAGATACCTCCAGCGTACGCAGGCCTGGCCATATCGTATGCAGTGCAGGTTTGTGAGCAAACACATGTAGCAACACTGACTATATGGAGACACTAGTTGTTTAAAATGCTGAAAAGTCAATATCTTAAAGCTTCAGATCAGATAGAGAATGTAAGAAAGTCTCTTCTGAGTGGCTAGTTTGCATTGATCTGTCCTGCTGGTCAACTGGATGTATATTTAAGCTGGAATTTGTCCAAATAAATAAATATAGGTTAAAGTGAGACTATGTAAATACAAATCTATAAATTTAAAGATTTTGCTGCTGCAGCCTTACACTGATCAGCCACAACATTAAGTGGTGAAGTGAATAACATTGATCATATTGATACTAAGTGGTGTTCTGCTGGAAAACCTTGGATTTTGCCATCTGTGTTGATGAGACTTAGACACCCAAATAAACATTATCCCAGAACAAACACACTCCCTCATGCAAATGGCAATCCGAAATGTCACTGGCCTACCCCCCGCAGTAAAATGCACCCCACCACATGGCAAAAACATCAAACAATCCGGCACATCTTGAGGAACATGACAGTCGCCCAAGTGGACCTCCAAACTTCCTAGACCCCATTCTGATCAAGCATCAACAGGATGCAGAACAAGTTTGATTGACAGAGGCCCCACTGCCAGAGTACCCAAAGGATCCACTGCCAACGTCCTGGGTCCAGACCCCATAGGACACTTTGAGAAGTCCTCTTGTCCATGCCCAATGGTTCAGAGCATTTTTGACCACATAAGGGGGACCAACACAATATTAGGCAGGTGGTCATAATGTTATGCCTGATCGGTGTATTTTTTTAGCATTGCCATAAGTTCAATCTTTTGGTGGCTACTGTGAAGGTGGATAATGTTATTGTAGGTAATTCTTCTTATATTACCCACATTACTGACTGAGTTCACCTGCTGACTTCATGTCTCTTCTGTACTTGTACTCTTGTTAAAGTAGTTTAACGCTTTTGCTTATATCTACCAGTCTTGTCACAATAATGAAATTTCTAACTTCAGTATAGTACCTTCAAAAATATCAATATTTGATGCCATTTTCAATACAACAGGAAAGACATCGAGGGTGTAAAATTTTAGATTTTTATTGAAAAATAAACATACCAAGCCTAAAGCATGAAACCTCTTGAGGTACTGCACTTGCTCATAGGCTGCTGACATTGCCACACGTTTAAAAGGCAAGTAAAAACAAAACAGTGCAATTTTATGTTTTCAAGCGAAAATGTCTTTATGCAGACGAGCTATACAAAGTCCTAACCTGAAGTTTCTGAGCACAGAAACCTTTTTAAATATTTGGAATCAATATTCTTTTTCTGCATTTTTGACAGCACTGCTATCGTTGCATTAGCTAAACTGTAGTTTACCAGATAGCATAAAGTGACTGTTTTTGTGCAATAGTTTCATTGTCTTGCTTTAAATAACCAGGAGCAACACTCTGTTTGCCGTATGCACACAAGGTTTTTTCCACAGCATGTGTTAGAGATAAGTTTTTTTCACTAATGTATAGTTCGGTGCTTCGGTGCATGTTAAAATCAACATCGTCACAACAGCCACGGTAGAGAATTGGAATCCGTTAACAAGATTGTGAAGGAGCCATATCAGCAAGCGTGTTTATCAGGCTGTAAATTTTTAGATGTTTTACTGCTGAAGGGGAGCAGCACGTGCAAGTAGGGAGTGTTTCTTAGTAATTAGTGTGACAGAGTTAATCATTAACCTTTCGCCTCTGTGCTTTTCTTTCACTTCCAGCTGACTGGCTTGTTTCAGTTTACAGTGCGGCTGCTCACAGAGACTGAAGCTCGGTTTACTTCAGTTGAGAGGATCAATCATTACATAAAGGTAAGAGCACTGATTAGCACTGTGAGGAGGCTGGATTATGTGGCACTCAGACAAATTGTACATAGTCACACACACACACACACACACACACACATACCACAGGCAGCTGAATTCAGGGCAGCTGACATGTCTGTACATATGTGTGTGTTTACTGAGTGCATGTGATTGTGCGTGTGTGATAAAGTCAGCAGGAAGCAGATAGAAACCCAGTGTGTGTCCTCCAGAGCACATGACAGGACTCGTGTCACACAACAGCCATCAAACCACAAAGATACAAATTCTCAACTTTTTCTTCTCAAGTGCTAAGAAAAGCTCATAGAGAGAAAATCACTGACAATCAGTAAGGGGGCTTGCACCTCTACAGAGATTTAGAGATTAATCCCAGATACCATCGTCTCTCCTTATCTTAGAGTCTTGAGAGTGAAGCACCCAGACAAAGTCCTGAGGCAGCCGCTCCTGCCACCTCCTGGCCTCAGCAGGGAAAGATCACCTTCCAGGATGTGAAGATGCATTATCGCGATGATCTGCCACTGGTGCTTAAGAACCTGTCCTTCACTATTCTGCCAGAAGAGACCATCGGCATTGTGGGCCGCACAGGATCAGGTACCGCTGACCTTTCCTGTTCCCCCAGCCGGCAGCATTCTCAGCAGACATTTACATCTCTGTTTCAACATGTCCACATTTGTTAACGCAGGATCTTTTCTGTATGTGCTTGCAGGAAAGTCCTCTCTGGCTGTTGCTTTGTTCAGACTCGTGGAGCTGACTGGAGGCTCTATTATCATTGACGGAATCAATATTGCACAGATTGGTCTGGATGACCTGCGGAGCAAGCTAGCCATCATTCCTCAAGAGCCTGTACTCTTCATTGGTACCGTCAGGTAATCCAGTGATAATTACTTTCACTATCAATAATTGTGACTAATGCACCGGTCTGGCTTTTGAAAAAAAACAACATTTTTGACTAAAAAGCAGATCAGAGAAAATGAAAAAAACGCCCACACCTTACCAATTAATGCAGCTGTGCTAATGGAGAATCTCTCCCTAGTAGTGCAACCAGGTGGCCAAAATTGGTGTCTGTTATTGCTTTAAATGAGTGCATGTGTTCAGCGCTCCCTCCTCATACAGATGGCTGCTCTCTCCTGCAAAAAGGAGATGTTCATTCAACCCATCTGTGTAAAGCTACAATATATGTTTACGATATTTTACATATAGTCTGTCGGTGTCTGCGGTTCTGTTCATAAACATGTCTAAATTTCCACCATTGGCATAAAATTGGCTCTTGGAAGCGTTTTGAAGCTTATAATATTATATTATTTGCTTTGTGTTGGTTCAACAGTGATCTGGTCTGTGTCTATTAGTGTGATATTCCAGAAGGAAACAAAACACAACAAAAACAAAAGCTGTGCCATGTGGTGAGATATTAAACAACAGATAAGCTCAATTTGTTGAGCAAGAGAAACGGCAGCATTGTTTTTATTAAAACAAGCTGTCAGTTGCTGTATGCGTGTCGATTACCTCAGCCCCAGGTTAGAATTGATCTAAGTCACTCATAGTTTGGAGTTCAATATCTGCCGCACACTCTACATCTTGCCCCAAACTGAATTTGCCATAATATTTAGTTCAGATGATGAATATCACAATTCTTGTTTCTATTCCAATAGGAGTAATTTAGACCCATGGGATCAATACTCTGATTTGCAGATCTGGGAAGCTCTGGAGAAGACACACATCAAAGAAATGGTGAGTGGTGAGATGGATTTTAAATTATGCTTTGCATGACTAGAACAGTTGTTCTCATATCTAAGTATACCCCTTTGACCTTCGCCAGGTCAGCCAGCTGCCTCATTCGATCCACTCAGAGGTGACAGAGAACGGAGAGAACTTCTCGGTGGGAGAACGGCAGCTACTCTGTGTGGCCAGAGCCCTGCTGAGGAACAGCAAGGTGCTGATTGTATAATACTGATATTTTATATGAACATGTGGAACATTGTTTGGAATGGTTGAAGATCTGCTCAGTTTTCTTATAAAACAAAACAGAGCTTCTCTATATTGCCACCTGCATGGGATACCACTGCCACCTAGTGGTGTGTCTCCCAACTGCATCTCATAACTGATAACATAAGCAGGGCATCAAATGCATACATTATACATTCCATTTTTGTAAAATAGTATTTTATAACTTAAGAGTTTCTACACCCAGAGCATGCACTACTTTGCATAACTCTTTTCTTCTTGTGTAACATCTTGTTTTCAATATTTGGTGTTCCCTCTGTTTCTTTAGATCCTTATATTGGACGAAGCAACAGCAGCCATTGACACTGAGACAGACCGTCTCATCCAGGAGACCATTCGCTGTGCGTTTGGCAGATGCACCACTCTCATCATTGCCCATCGTCTCAACACAGTGATGAGCTGCAGCAGGGTCATGGTCCTGGACAGCGGCCAGGTGTGTATAAGCGCAACGTGACTGATTGCACAATTCGGCCCGTTTGCTTGAAACCCATTCCCACATTGAAACACCCCTAATTTACTGTGTGAACTGGTCCCTGTTTGAGCTGATGGATGGGATAAGACAGCACACAAGTGGCCTTTCCAGCCGACTTTTGATTCAAGCCGAGAACATGAAAAGCACACGAATGATTACCAGATTCAGTGTCAGCCCCAATAAGATGAGTTTACCTCTCTATCTAAGGATTCATCAGTATGCAGAGTTTAGAACAGGGAGTGAAGTGTGAGAGGTGCAGCAGGATCGACAGGATTCATGGTGTGAATCTACACCTAATTTATTGCAACGGGGATCCTGTAACTCTGCTCACAGGCCGCCCTGCAGTTTCTACACAGATGTTGAGTTATTTTAATGTCATTAGATAACCCTGCATGGTCTACTTCCTGTAACAGATTAAATTAAATCACAAATTCATGGTTGATGGTCACAGGTAACTCTAATATGTTGTAACTGTCTGGATTATAAGAGATCCAATATGGCAGAAATGACAACACAAATGCCTTGTGATTTGACCCGTGTGAAACATGTCAACATTTGAGTGTCAACAGCAGCATGTAAGGTAACTTTACTGATCAGCACAGGCAAGAGACTCTTGTGTAAAAGTGTAACAAGGCTGCCTGAGGACAGTATTTTCCAGATATTAAAATGCTTTTCATACACCGCTGCTGGGAAATAACTTAGGTTGCAATATTCCTCATAAAAATATGCCTAGATTTTTTTTTTTTGATGCTGGTACTGATTTTGTTTTATGCTTTTCATTCTCATAGATTTTGGAGTTCGACAGTCCCGCTGCCTTGCTGGCGGATGAAAATTCCAGATTCAGAGCCATGATAGAAACATCAGAAAACCAAAGCAGATAGAACACACTGGAGCTGAACTTTGGACGTGAGCTACGATCCCGCAAAATATGCAGCCGAATAATTGCACAGAAGAAAAAAGGAACACAATTAACCTGATCCTGCCATGGTGTGAAAGTCACGACTTGAGAAATACAGTGATGGTTGCTCCGTTTAACAGTGTCTGTTTATTTACACACCAAAGACCCTGGGACCACGTTTCTGAACAACACATCAAATATCAGTATGCAAAGTAAGAAAATAACAGCCTCCTGCTCTTTGCTGCCATGTCACAGGAGTTGTTTCCTGGAGGCTAAATAATTAACTGCGACTTAAACAGAGCTGAGTCTCTGACAATAGCACTTTATGTTTCATGTGGACACGTGGAAGGACGCGTTGTGCTTCCATTTCCTCTGGAGGTCCATTAATCAGTGAGACTCCTGTTTAGTTTTTAGTCATTTTATTTCCATAACTAAAAGGAGGAGTTTACTGTTGAGCAGAGTATGGAGTAAAACAGATTAACAAGTAATTTTTATGGTGTTATTGATATGTTCATGATTAGTTTAATTTAATTATTCAACACAGTGTATCTAAGAAAAAATCACCTTTTATCCATTCCTATGAGGCACTGTCTAAATCATGCTACGAATGTTTCACTCTTTTTGTTTGTTGTTGTTGCTATAATGCAGTAATTTCAGTAAATTATTGCGGATGCGATATGTGCCTAGAGCTGTAAACACTTTCAGGTTATATAATGGAGTTAGCCATGTAAGCATGCTTTTTTATAGACTGCATGCGAGTACTGTGTGTGTGTTTTGAACTATGCTAATGTATCCAAATGCTGGTGTTTTTAAAAATCTGCACATTTTCCCACTGCTAGTAATGTTTTACCAGGAAGGTAATTCTAGTGGTGAGATGATTCAATTAATCAGTTGCAATGTCGAGGCACAGAAGGTACGTGGTGTTATTTACAACGAGGCTGAAAAAGGATCACATTCAGGATGTGTCTTTCAATGTTGTGTTTTCACAAAATCCGAGGATTGTAAATTTCTGCCTTATAATCAAGTTTGTGCTGAACAATCATGAAAAGTGCAATATCTTCCTTTTGCTTTTTGGCACATTTTCAAGATTGCCTTTGTACACTTGAGATTGTAATGTTGCAATATATTTTTGTTGAATGTTTGATTTTTAATTCAGAGTTTCTCTTTTTAATAAAAAATATTTTTTATAGATGATGGCGTGAAATTGTCTTAAGATTTTTTTTACATGTAGAAGGGAAACTCCACTGATTTAATACATGATTGCAGTTCTCAGAGAGTTCTACTGCATATGTGAAATAGTTTTTGCAGCTTTGGAACCACAGAAGGCTTCATCCGTGGCTCCAAAGCTGCACAAAGTTTGATACTTTGCCCTAAGTGACTAGTTGGGGCAGAAGGACTGCAAGTTTGAAAATGAAAAACTGTTTAAAGAAATGACCTTATGAGGCCTCCGTCGCCCACTCTTTATCTCTGCTTGAGGCAAGCAGCTCGAGGCTATAGCAGCTGCAACTAGCGGTGCGCATGAGTTGAATTGTGGGTCCTTCAGGTATTATGTTTAGACAGGGGAGAGGAATGCTTGGAATACAAAAAATAAATAGATTTACTACATTGATTTTTACAAATTTTCCGCTGTAAGACAGAAAACATTACAGAAGTGCGATGCTAAAATAGTGGAGTATTCTTATTCATAATGTTGTGGAGACATCGTGGCTGTTCCATTAGAAAACAGTTGAATGTGAAGTGTCAGATCAGCTTTGCAGCACAATATAAACATGACTGCTTCCAGGCTGTGTGCAGAGGTTAACGCCTTTTACAAGTGCAACCCGCCGAGAGGTTAAACTGACATTTAACAGTCCACGCCAGAAGTGTAAAGCCCTAATCTCACCAGGCTTCAGCAAGGATCAGCTCACATGAACTTTTAGTGGAGCAAAACCAAGAAATCCACTTGTTTAACCCTTGAGATCAACACCCAGTGAAGAGAATCTACAGTGTCTGGTCTGCCCCATCTGGTAGCTTAATTCCTGTAGTGTGAACAGCTGTTAGCAAACAACATAAATTCCTTAAGAAGGTCAGAAAATAAACAAAATCCTCGAAGCCCCACAGGAGTGAATACTTAATTTATTTAACAAACTTTAAGGAATGCAAAATACAGAAATCACACTTCTATGCAGATATCCATGCATGTCTGTGTATGAGAGATTAAAAACTGTATCGACAAACATCTGGACTCAATATTAACGACTCAGAGCCCCCGCTGGTTGCATATCAGACTGTCAGCAACTCAAAGCCTTTGAATTTATTGTTCCGGGTTCACCTCCTTGACCTCACATGCGGCAACAACACGACGCAACCTTATCTTCTAAGCTCCCCGCCTTCTACACTGTGTGCTCCTTCCTTAACAAGGACGTGTGCGTTGTGTTGTGTTGGTTTGTTTGTCTGTGGCTATGCATCACTGACTGTGAATTTGCTTCCCTTGCCTATTTATCTGTCACTCAAATATATTAAACTTTCGACCGAACTGGAACAACTGGGTTCAACATTGAGAGGACTGTTGAACTGCTCTTGCTGGGTGTTATATTATAAATATACATGTTTTGTTCTTTCTTTCCTTCGTTCTGGGGTAAACTTGAACTACTGGGCCTCTTGTACAGTTTTTCTTTGCTGAAATATTAAAGGTTTAAACCCCGAAAGGCACCACAGGAACCAAAGCATGACCCACCTATATAATTTATGATAATTTTGTACTTTTTCTGTATTGCAAATTTTTTGCTTAAATTTGCACAAACCTGCAAAAGCAACATCTCAGGCTCGCACAAAAATGTCCTCTCTCTCATACTTTCAGCTCAAATGAGGCTCATTGGGACTTAAATGTGCAAAATTATGTAAAAAACTTCAAGGGGAAAAATTGCACATTGATTTAATTAAATTTTCTTTATATAATGCCAAATCACAACAAAAATCATCTCAAGGGACTTTACTTGTTGAGGTCAAGACCTTGCAAAAAGAGAAGCCCAACGAATCCTTTTGATTGAGCAAACAGTGTGGAGAAATAACCCTATTTTAACAAAAAGAAACCTCCAGTGAAGTGAGTGAGAACCTTGACTGGTTGGAGTGAAGAGAGAGTGAAGAGAGAAAAGATGAGCAGTGAGAAGCAACAAACAAGATGACAACAAATACTGAGCATGAGGGTGAGACTAGCAAATTAAAATCAGAAATGTGCAGCTCTGGAGTCAGATATACCTGCAGGGAGGTAGAGAGGACACAAAGGTAATGGCACACAATGGCAGCATTTAAATGTATGGAGAGTAAAGGAGCAAAGAGATGATCATGGCACGTCCCGTAGCCTGGGTCTAAAGCAGCAGAAGTAAGGGATGATTCAGGGTCACCTGAACCAGCCATAACTGTAAGCTTCACCAAAAAAGAAAGTTTTAGGCCTAATCTTAAAAGTAGAGAAGGTGTCTGCCTCCAAAAACCCAAAATGAGAGCTGGTTCCATGGCAACTAAAGGCTCCCATTCTACTTTTGGGAACTTTAGGAGCCGCAAGTAAGCCTGCAGTCTCAGAGTAAAGAGCTCTATTGGGATAATGTGACACTATGAGATCTAGAAGACACAGTGGAGTTGGGTCATTAAGGTCTTTGTGAGTGTGAGGAGAATAATTTCACATTTTATTCTTGGTTTTACAGGGAGCCTGGGAAGAAAAGCTAATATGGGAGACATATGATATCTCACGCTGGTTCCTGTTGGTAATCTTGCTGCAGCATTGGATCATCTTGATAATAAAGAACGACAAAGAACGGCCAGTCCAAGTTGGAAGTAACAGATGCACAGATTTGGTTTTCAGCATCACTTTAGGACAAGATGTTCCTGATTTTGACAATAATATACGCAGAGGACAGAAGGCCATCCTAAAAGCTTGTTTTATGTGTGAGTTAAGGACATATCCTGGTCAAAAATAACCCTGGAGGCCAAAGGCAATGCTGTCCACTTTAACTATCTGGTTAGATAGTGTGTTTCTAAGATGTTTAGGGCCAAATACAATAACTTTAGCTTCTTCTGAATTTAGAGGTAGGAAAATAACAGATGATGAAGGCAGAGTGACTTTAAGACATGCTTGTAGTTTAACTGATTCACTTCATATCACAGATAAATGTGCCATCAGCATAGCAGTGGAAATCTATGCAGCTTTATGATTATTTTTTGTGTGTATGGGGAAGAGTCATTGCTTACATGAATAAACTGAAATCTGTCTGGTAAATATGACTTGAACAGTGTGGTTCCTTTGATGCCAGTGACATGTTCTTTGTGATAAACTGTTGTGATCAGTGTATCAAAATGCAGCACTGAGATCTGAAAGGATAAGTATAGAGACGATTCAGTTGTCTGAGGCTACGAGATCATTGCTGTTTTATGCACTATAATGTTCTAGATCCTGACTAAGAGTCTTCAAACAAACCATTCTGGTGCAAACAGTCAAATGTTTTATTTGCAAACACTTTTTCAAAGATTTTAGAAGAGATGTGTGGTTGGACCACTGGCAGGTGAAGTGAACAACATTGATCATATTGGTACTATGTGGTGTTCTGTTGGGAAACCTTGGATTTTGGCATCCGTGTTGATGAGACTTAGACACCCAAATAAACATTGTCCCAGAACAAGCACACTCTCTCATGCAAATGGAAATCCCAAATGTCACTGGCCTACCCCCACTGCAGGAAAATGCACCCCACCACATGGCAAAAACATCAAACAATCAGGAACATCTTGAGGAACATGACAATGGCCCAAGATGTTAATCTGACCTCCAGACTTCCTAGACCCCATTCTGATCAAGCATCAACAGGATGCAGTGGAACAAGTTGGATTGACAGAGGCCCCACTGCACAACCCAGAGTACCCAAAGGATCCACTGCCAACGTCCTGGTGCCAGACCCCATAGCACACCCTGAGAG
>OMNN01028442.1:0-14955 GCA_900302755.1 Chromis chromis | reverse complement strand
ATTATATTATATTTTTAAGAAATTTAAAATTAGATTTAAACCGTAGGAGTGTGAAAAATGTAAAGGTTGTGAAAACTTTCTGAAGCAACTGAAGTCATGTTATATCGCCTGAAAAGTAATTTAAGTCTAGCATGAAATTAGAGAAGAGGCAATACCGAACACACAGGGCCTTTTTGTAAACACAAGCAGTTATTTTTTTTAACATCAACTCCTGTTGAGCATTAAGATTAAATGAGACTGTTTCTAAGACAGCGGGGACATGAAAATGTATATGTGCTTTAAGGGGGATTTCAGGTCTGCAGAGAGGGAGGAAGCAGGGGGAATAGTAGAGAGGTGTTGCTGTACAGTGAGAAGGGGGATGGGGGCGTTGGTTGAGAAACATACAGCAGATTTGCATTTATACTCAAAGACAGTGTTTTCATGACTTCTCCAGCTGCATATGTTCTCTCAATACTTAAAAGTATACATCTCATTAAATCAGCTTACAGAACACCAACTGTTATGAGATAACATTTATGTGGTGTCCTCTGTTTGCCGGTAGCCTGCTCAGAGCTCTGTGCCAATTGAATGTCAGACACACCCACGTGCCTTGGTATGTCACAGTCAACAGCGAGTGAGCAGCGCAGGGTTACTACTGTCGACGTATGTGAGCCATGTACTATCAGAGGGTACTCTTTCTGTATTGCCTTTTGCTAAAGATAACACATCCTACATCTTCACTTAAGACTGTGAGAGGAATTTGAGCCCACCCTGCTCTGCTGGAAATCAAAACAGAGCACTTATTGGAACACTACCCCTACAGACACATACGCAACACTAAACACAAGACAGAATAAGCAGCAATACCGCTAAAGGCACACCTCGCAAAAATGTAGAAACACAAGTATACATGTACAGTTCCTGAGAATTACATTACATTCATTTCATTCCTGTGAAAGACATCAAGCGCTTCGGTCAGGCAGTATATCCCTGAAGTGAAAAACGGACTCCTCTTTAAAGTAAACATGCACTATTGTGTGTCTGCATAAGGGACGACTTGAACGATGAGGTCTCGAACGCACTGGTACTTTCATTGACTCATGCAGAAACCGATGTGACACTTAAATGATTAAGCCTTATTCCTAAACCCACAGACAATAATGTGGACTACAGCTGACAACATATACATTTTTTAATGTTAAGGCTGTTTTTAAGTATTTTTTCAAAAACAATAGCAGTCAGATACAAAAACCGAACCAAAACCAAAACTCACCATTGCGGGATTGCTCCTTGTTGTCGGCCACCTTCCTCAGTGCTGACACGATGGCATCAGAAGGGACGCGAGGACTCTCTACATACTTGGGCTTCCTGATTGGACCTGCCAGCACGAACAGAAGACACAGGGCGAATGAGAGAGGGAGCGCGTCCGACAGAGAGAGCGACAGAAAGAAATGCAAAAGAGGAGAGAATGAGGGAAACGGAGAGAGAGAGTTCTCACAGGATTAATATGTTCCAGATGGGACTAGAGATGAGAGGCAGTGGTGTCTTAGTTGGACAGGCTTGGCTGCACTCCGTAGCTCACATAAAACTCACTCACACACTCTCAGACAGCTCCCTGCGTTGATAGCAGCTCTGGTCTGTCTGACAACCCAGAATATTGTTTGCATGGCTGAAGACTCCCAGTAAAACACTGTTAGCTGGCTCTGGGAACGTAAACTACAGCAGGAAACCACAACAATTAGCCATTTAGTGAGCTAAAAATGAGTGCTCAAACACACAGAGGAAAACTGCCCAAAGAGTTTTCCTGCAAGTTGCTCTATCTGTATGCAGCCCTGTGACAGTATGCCCTTCTATTGCTGCAATAACAGTTGCATCTTATGGATAGATTAAGGTCCACGTGTCCTCCTGTAAGTCAGATGATGTATCTGGGACAGTGTTACGGTCCTCTGAGGAACGCCTTTGTGTTTGGTGAGGAGGTTGGCTAGCTGCTCTGTTCCCTCTGCTCACACCATGACAGTATTAGAAAATCCCATAGCTACACACACAGTGCTTGCTCACAGTGCCAAACTTTATGACAAAGCAATGACACACTCGTTCCCCTAGAGCCACAGCTCCTTTTGCAACATTTCTCTTTAAGTGTGCAAAAAGATTTGCCCGTTTTCTATCGCATCTTCTGTAAAAACTGCCTTTTAATCGGCCCTAAAGAGACAGAAACTAAGGTTATTTCATGGAATGGTAGCAAAGGACTACTGATCTTTCCTAAAAGTGGCAATTTAACTGTTTATACAAGTGTGAGATTCAGTAAAGACACTAGTCTAAACACTAAGCCATGAAACAAAACATCTCCCAAGCAACTAGCTGTGTACATTTTAAGTTCTCTACTTGAAGCCCACATTTTCCTGTGTGAAAAGAACACAAATTCCAGAGTCCAAACGAAAGAGCAAAAATTAAACTGGAGGGGGGAAAAAATAGCAAAACAGGAGGTAACTGCATAATTTAGATCCATAAATCTATAAAAAATAACAACAGCAAGCCCTCCCTTGCACCACTCTTCTTTACTACTCAGCCTTGACCTACTGTAACCCAATCTAAACCTCACCCTCCTCCAGACTCTTGTTATCAGATGACTGCATGCGTAACCCCCGTCATAACATAAAGAATAGATGGAAAAGCAGAGACAGCCATTTCCTATTACCACATTTGATAACCAGTCACTCCCACCTCAAAGAATTCCTTTGAATCAGAGGGAACAATCCTTAAACCACTGCTGCTTGATGCACAGTGCCATCTATGGATATGCAACTTGAAATGCATAGTGGGACATGGTGGTTTTAAAACCTGAGAAGAGCTTCTGCCACTCCAAACTGGGTGTTTTCTTGTTTGTAACCAAAATTCATGAGGCAAAGCCAGTTAAAGAAAATCCAAATAAAAGCCCAAAGCTGAAAAAAGCTGTCTTTCTGATGAGCTGCAGGCAGAGATTGTAGTATGTAGCAAAGAAACAAACTTGATGATAGTATTTTTTTTAAAAGCACTACAATCAAAGGATTGGCTGTCCAGCACGCGAGATGTTACAGACTATTTCATTTGTGTAGATAGATGGGTTTTAAGCCTGAAGGAGACTGGTCCAGTGAAGCATCCACAAAAAGCAATCCAAGCCAGCCTGCTATTTGGCAGACAAAACCAGAGAGTGTCCTGAAAACCTCCATTCATCTGTGGATGGTCAGGCACAACCTATTACCCAGGAGTCACATGGCTCCAATTAAAGTGGATCTACAGAGACAGAGACGGCTATATGTGAGACACACTTAGTTCAGGTAAATATCTTGGACGAAAAGCGAACTGCCTAATATGTTCCGTTGACTGTATTTCATCTAAAAACAACAGGGGGCACAGTTTGAGTAATCTAAACCATATGCTTAAGTTCAGATTCAGTTTACACAAACTGCCAAGAGGAACACTGGATCCACACATGAAATAACAAACATGTGGCTGGCTATCAGGGGTAATTTTAGGCCACATCTAAGGGCTGATAATATAAGGAAGAGGCAAAAGGTCTTTCAGCAGGACTCTGATGTCTGAGCATCACACAAGGCACAGAGGAGTTTCTTCTCCATTCAAAATCTCATATCAAGATTTAACAGGGTGCCATTACCGCTCTGCCCTTCTAGATGGAAGCACTGACGAATAAGCAATTGCAGTTTATAACAGGCATGAAAAGGTCACAGAAATGAAAGCGTCAGATATACGACCCTTGAAGGACAAGGAGAGAATGGCAGAGATGACATGCAGTCTTACTTTCATCACAGCTAGGATGCAAACTCGGGAATGTAAACCCATTTGCACACATATTAATTGGTACACAATATAAAATATTATGTGAAGGACATTCATTATAAATGTTTATTTCCCAAACTGTAAAAAGAAACATGGAGAAAATGATAATGAGGAAGAATGCAAGGATTTTTCCAGGGAGAGAAATCCCCCAACTATCAACTTGGTCACAACTCGACATCCAATCTCAGAACCAGACAGAACAAATTCAAATTAATGAAGTCTCAGCATTCAGGCAGGCTGGACAAAAGAAAAATGTCTCATTCTGATGTCTTCCAAAAAGCAGGAAAAGCTCATTCGATCAAGGAAAAGCTAGAAAAGTATACTGCAAAGACGTTCCTTTGAATATGGTGAGTCTGAGCACATCTATAAACACTGGATTGACTGTCCCTCCTTGGACCATTCTCAGGAGGTACTCTCCAATGCTGGCCAGAATCAGCCCACAAGCCTTGCCATTTCAGAGAAGCTCCAACACAGTTATCTGGCCCTGACAACTTGGCCCTGGGGAAAGTTGCTCTGCTCTTAACACATGCACATTTCTCCCACATTCAACATATTGACTATGACAACCAATTGCTCACTTACCATCTAATTTATCCCAGAACTTGACATTTAGTATTCTTTAAAATAATCAACATCAGTTGCTTCATCTATGGGTGGTCATAATATTTTACATAACCTGTGAAATTTGATATATTGTTGGAGGAATGTTTGATTTTTATGTGACAAATTTACATAAAACTGTTAGTGGTTTGTGTTGCTCTGTTCTGGAGTCCTCAAAGCTCCAGTATCAATCAGGCTCAAGTATCTCTTTGCTCAGCAATCCCCTGATACCGCACACGCCGCATCCTTTTCATTATCAAATAAAATGTTTCTTTAATCCACCTGAATTGCTCAAAAATAAACAAAAATGATCTAATCATCTAGAGACTCATTATGTGCAACTGCAAAGCATGAAATATCTAACAAATACCAACAGAGAAATGAAGACCACGAGAAAACAGAGCGACAGGTAAGACAGAGATCTATAGATTTAGATGACTCTGTGAGAAAGATATATTTGAGGTACATATGGTCATTCAGTCAAAATACATATATTTGTCCAAAAGTACATATTTAACACCACCTGCTCACTAACTCTACATTATTCAGGTTAAGATATTCAGCTTCAGTGTACAGTAAATACATGTGTTAATATGTGTCTATGTAAATGCATATTAAGCAAATGGAAAGAAAAGCAGGTAAACAGACAGTAAAGGAGGAGAGAAAAAGGAATCTCTCTGGGGTAAAGCAGATAGGCGAGCTGTGACTGCAGAGGACTCACCGGTATTCACTGTGAGACTCAGGAATCCGTAACCAGCAAGCTATCAGTCAGCAGACACATGCACACACACATGCACATGCCAAGCAGTCGAATACCTATCACCAACAACTTACAATGTTCAGTCAATGCTAATGAAAGAGAGGATTGTTCATGGTTAGGAAGTGATCAAGGAGGTTTCCCAACATTCTTCAAGATGGACTCTGACTTCTTCACATTTCAACTTATCAATGAGACAGTGTGTCCTCTTTGTGCAACCGAAAGAGAATGAAAGCAATCTCACAACTGCCGCCTTTATGCTCCAAAATATGAAAATGTGTCCCACTCAAAAGTAAAAAAATACCATATGCTGGCAGAAAAGGTTACATGAAATTGGTATTCTGAATGCTGCATGACAAACTTGGCCATGGGCGTTATTACTCATTCAGTATCTTGAGTACCAGGTCTCATTAACAGATATTGTAAAGAAGCTGTTTAACTCCAAATCTTAAACAATGTAACTGGTAACCGAAAAACAGTCACCTCATTTACTGTGGGACAAAATAGCTGTGGCGAGCTTTACATCTTTTCATCATTATAGTTACAAAAAAGCAGAGAAAAAATTACAGGCATGGTGCTTTGTGAACCTAAATACAAGTGCTATTTAGGATTCATTCCCTATTCACAGCCTAACATATTGCCATTATCCTCTCTGGTTAATGTGATTTCTGCGCTGCACCACAATGACAGACTGGTAATCTTTTTTGAACACCACATATTTAATAGTCTAATTTCGCACATCCCTTTTCACAAGGTGCACTTGAGTCATACATTTTCAACAACTCAAGCAATGTAAAGTAAGCCAAGATTCTTCCTTTCCCCTTCACCCATTTACCATCTAGCTCTATGATACACCACTATGTCATATGAGCATCCTAATTCCACTGACTGGCTGAGGAAGCAGTGGCAGTTTATTCAGCACTGGTCTCTGAGGCAGTAGGTGATTTGAGATTTCACTGCGGATGAGAAAGGGGTATTGCATGCGATAAGGAACCAAAGCTGGGGTGTAGTGAAGTGCGGTGGAGTGGAGAACTGGATAGTACTTTTCACAGGGTGCTCATCAGAGGAACCTTTCAAAGGGTCCCTGCAGCCTCACAAGGTCTTTTACAGCTCAGCTCTCAGAAAGGCATCAATATTCCCCTAGGGCTGTCTGGTTACTGTCAAAACCCCAGAGTTGACTTCAGGAGAGCTCACCTCAAAGGGGCAACAACCGGCTTTGAAGAGAGTTTCTACCCTCTTGACAGCACTGCAAAATAAACTGTACTCGGATTGAAGATGAATGATATATCAACATTGTACACACCCAAATGATGTTTCCTATATGTTTTAAATGTTATTTGTGTTAAGCTGGAGATGGTGTGAGAAAGAGTTAGTTATAAAAGTTTTTGTCACGCTGAATCCCAAACAATAACCTTCTGTTAGAAGAAGTGGTTCTGACTAAAGCAGACAATGCCCTTGAACTTGCACAAGCTGCTAATGACTGCTCTGTAACTCTGAGGTTGTATAAAACTGTATAAATCTATGGAGAAATCCTGAAGTATTTCACCAAATTGCTTTTACCTAATGTCTGGAGCCTTTGAGATGTTTCTGGAGCAGAGGTTAATGATAACTTCAGAACATTTGTATGCAGCCTGTGGTGTTATTATCCCCTGCAGCTACAGCTAAAGTTGCCTTCTTATCCAAAATCATGATCTCACAGGAACACAGGACATTTTACAAAATGGCTATGGCATCATCCAAAATAGAAATAAAAATGGACTGTACAGTGTTTCAAACAGTTCACCGCCACTAATAGACAGAAGTCAAGGTATTCACAGCTGCTGCCACAAAGCAGAGATAAAGAGGAGATAAGAAACAAAGAGGCCAGTGGGTCATTGGCTTATACACATACAAACAACAGGGCTAGGTTTGTCAAGCCAAAAGCTGTGGGATTATTACAGGTTGGAGAGTAAAACACGAGCAGCATAAGAGTGATTTTACCCAGCTAAATAGCATCAGCATGGTGACCTCCCTGCCTGCTGGTGGTGAGCAGACCTGCTAGGCTAATCGATAAATTAATCATCTCCTGAACCCACAAAAGACAAAAGCAAAAGGCAATTAACCTATTTTGATATACATAACAGCCTACCAGAGACTGTTACCCCTTTGACCACATTGCATATAGAGCAATTAAAATGATACAGCCCATGATAGCAATAAATTAAAATGAATTGCTGTTTTATGAGCCTTTAAAGGCTCATGCAGAAGCAAAGCATGGGGCTAACTACAGAAAGGTCATCCATCTACTGTAATAGCAGCATCAGTATCACCTCTGCTTCTACTGTCCTTCAACCTCATTGTGACTAATATCTTATCAGCTATACCTGATATACTCTGTAGTGCTGTTCACACCAAGTTGTTGCAAACTACTGCATATTCAACAGCATCATAAAGTCTTAACACACAACCCACTAAGCAGTGTAACATTAGAGACAGATGCTTTAAACACCACAATGGCACAATAACCTATTACAACCAGTGGAGGTCACTGTGGAGATACCCAGGAGACTTTCAAGAAGTGGAGCGCAGGGAATTTGAAACTGTTAAAAAAGACATGAAAACCACATTTACTGTGTCGTTGACTATGCTTGATCCACTTAAGAAAGAGGCTCATAAGTTTAGACACATGACCTTTGACCTGCATTGGGGGGAGAAAAAAGAGTAGGAGCAAGACAGGTACATTCAGAAGTATACATTCAGCCCAAGTAGGGTCTTTAAGGGGCACTGAAACAGACAGTAAAGTCTAGTTGCTGTTGAACACATGTCAGAGTGCTGTGTTTCATGGTTAAGCTCTGGGGTTAGCTGATCAAAGCTGTGGCACTCAACGCCACTAGACTCTGTGGCTCAGGCATCCGTCACACTCCTAATTAACTCAATGTTTCTCTGTTGTCCCCTGTGAAGTTTTCATGAAAAGAACAACCACCGAGTTGGGGCCTTCCAAACGGCAATAGATTATCCAACGTGTCAGGAAATGAAGCCCAGCCACAAAATGCATTCTGAATCTGTGAAACCACTTCCCCTCAAAGACATCAGTGATGGCTGCAAGGAGGGAGATCAAACAGATGTGTGAAAGACTGCACAGAAGGAAGTGCTGTATTTGATAAATGTGGGTATAATGATTTGAGGACATAACCAAATTAGTTACCAGAACTAGTTGAAATGTTAGGAATATTTGACTTAGGAGTCAGAAAACATTGTTCTTTTATAGGTTTTAAATATTCGCCTGCTTGCAACAGGCAGGATGTTTATTCCAGGAGGATGGCTCTAAAGAGTAATTGGTTGTTAAGACAGGCTATTTGAAAATTCATTACAGTTAAACTGTATTAACTTGGATGTAGTTTTGCCTTCTTTCAGGTGAATTACTTGCAGAAGTGCTTGCATAAAGGTACTAAATCGGATGTCAACATACATTTCCAAAACCTTTTCTTTGTTGGAATTTGAATGGTCTCACATCTTTATGCAGTATGCAACCGCCTGCTAGTTCTGATTTAATAAGACCAACCACAAAGTCCAGCACCCTTGTGAACTTTACCCCATGTTTGTGTTGAAATGGTATCCATAATTCCAGCATTCCTGCGAAGAAATCATACATAAATCAATCTAACTAAAAGCACTGACAATTTTGTTTCTAAAGAAACATCTGCTTAGCATCAAAACATCACAGTTATCTCAATTCCATCCATTTTAAGGACAACATTCTCGTTTCAACGTAGATCCATCTTAAATTGAGTATACGATGTCACCTCTCTGGCTCAACAAGAAGAGAAAATGTTGATTTCCTCGCAGAGCTGAGACATTTCCTGCAGCATGTGTTTATTAACTGGAAGTGTGAACTCTCCCCCTGCGGGTTTTCACAGTTACCTGCGAGGACAGTGGAGGAGAGTCTACAGACCCTCCCCCAACCCTCTCTCACTGGTGGTCCTCCATGACATCCTATCTTGTCAGTCCATTTTTTTCCTTTTCCATGCCTCAGAGCACCCCAAGAGGGAATATGCTTTTAATGAGTGTTTCCTTTCCCCTGTCCCCAGGGCCCTTTTCACCTTCACAAACCCAGTCTCTTCTCTCTCTTCATCTCCCTCTCTCCCTCCCTTCATGTCTGTAAATGCACATTTCATCAGTGCTTTAATTGGTGGTTTTAAGAGAGTCTTTGCAAATCACTGTATCACCTAAGAAAACTGAATAGATTTAACTTCAGTGGCAGCTGAGCAAACAAAACTCTACTTGGCGATTATAAACTGTTTGTCTTCTGCTTTACGTTTTTTTTTTTACAAGTGAGCATATTTGCAACTGTGTTTCCACTTTCCATTGAACGTTTGCATAAGGTACTGCATAACAATTTCAGGCCTACAAGTCCTATGTGGGGTTTTGAATTATGCAATGAAAATTGCAGAAAATGTGCAGAACAATGAGGGGAGACAGCAAAAACAAAACAGCAAACACATTTCCATCCTAAAAAAGCAATGAAATGCAACAACATAGACCTAAATTTTAAGCTGAACAACAAAATGACAATTTCTTAACAGAGATGTGATCTTGAACAGCACAGGCTTGTATAAGAATCAAACCATAGTATCAACTTCCCATTAACTTTGCACTAAACAGATCAAAGCTGTAACCAATCTAAACAATAGCTAGATAGTCCACAGATGAGTGCCACATGTGAGAGGGGCCACATTGACCACTTAAAGGATTTCTCCCCTCTTTGCCAAGTCTCCAGAATACAAAGATTCAGGTTGAAACAAGTTCAGCTACAAAGGTATTCTTTGCTTTGAAGCACTCCACAGCTGCTGACAAACACGTTCTCAACATGGTGGATAGAAGCAGTCTGGGCGGACATAGATCTAGTGTAAACACACGCCTATTACCAGCCAGTAAAGTGTAAACACACAGTTGCAGAGATCTCTTCTTCGACACAAAGTGATCAAATACATGGGTGACGTGACAAAAACAATCTTCTGTAAGCAGACGGAGCTCACAGTCGAACTGGTGGGATCCAGAATGGTCCAGCTGTCGTTATTTTACAACTGTTCCATACAGTGTGACATTTATTTTTCCAAAAGTGACAATTACTCAGAATTGTTTGACATGTTTCAGAGAGCAATAAGTTAAAAGCTGCACAGGCAGTTTTAAGGCTGAGAGAACCTGTCATTCCTGGAGGGCTGTCAGATGTTCAGCAATTATACAAAGGCACCTGAAGGTAGGCAAGAGCGATCGCTTTTACGGGAGGCCTATTGAGACAAATGAAGCTTTCATTATGTGACTGAATTAGTTTTCAAAAAAGAGAAAGAAAAGAAATAACCAAAATGCTTGCAGCACATTTAGCTTGTCTTGGTTAATACTTGGCATGTGGTACATAACAGTTTGGTTATTACTAAATAAGATTAGAAAATCTGACATTTTCAACGCCAACTGATTTTCTTCCTGTTTTTCTAAAAGTGAGATGTAGTATAAAATCATCATTACAAAAAAATAACATTTTAAAGTCAAGTAAAATGTACCCTGTTATCTTTGAAATTTGGGAACAACTGGGGTGAGGATTAATTCAAAACAATATTCAGACTAAAAAACTTAAAATGACGAGCATCAAATACCATAAGAGGTCTGAAAGAGAATGCGGAAGAACAAGGTGAAGCAAGTTAATAAAGGTTACCTGGTGATCTCTTGTTAGGGCGTAAGGGCATCATATACGACTGCCGTGGTAGCAGAGGCGAGGAGGGGAGAGACATGGACACTCCCTTAGCAAGGCTTAACCTGAAAACATCATCTTGGGCATTAGGGAGGCCACTGCCAGGCCCCTGGGGCTGGAGGTTTCCCTCAGGTGGGAATCTTCTTTGGGCACTGTGGCTGTGAACATCACCTGTTGAGGAGAGCCACAAACTTGTTACCACTTTGACAAATAGCTGTGACATTATCGAGTACTATAAGGAATAAGGAATGAAATAATCTAGGCAGAGACCTTACTAAACACACACCTAATGTAGGCTTATATTGTATTATATTATTTCAAATGTGTGTTACGTTATTGTACTGCACACTTGCTAGCATTATGTGTAAGTGCAGAATGCTAATAAATAAAAAAAAACAGAAACGCACAATCACCTTTTTACCTGTGGTTTGGAGTTGAGAAAAAACATATGGATTATTACTTTGCTTTCTTAACCAGTTTATTTCATACCGGTCATGTAGTGCAAAAGGTGTTTCTAGTTTAACGATGCAATTTTCAGTTCATCAAATGAGTTTTCACAGATTTCACACAACATCATACAGCTTTTTACACCCATATAGTTTCAAAGTATTCAGTTAACTGTTATGTAACCTTGTTACACAGGCAGGTCCCACAGGCTTGCAGAGAAATCAGCTTATCAAGCAGGGCTAAAAATGTATTTCAGTAAACAGCGGAGAGGTCCCTGAATGACATTCTCTAGAATTATATGAACAACAAAACTAAAATATTGAACATGCATCTACATTTTCTCTCTTGTAAGCATGTCAGTTAAGACAACTTGAATTACAATGCTAAACTCACATACTCCACTCAAATAAACTTTTCCATTGCAAACAGTTCTTAAAGTTGTCAGTTTGGGTTGGAAAATAAATCAAATAATAATGCACCTTCCAGATCAGCTCCCTCTCAGCCACAGTGGTCCATTACAAAGCCTGCATTACCGATTCAACTGTCAATCTCTCGTGCATAAACAAGACCACAAGATACTTTTAACTCCGGCATCTGTGGTTGCAATTCATATCACAAAGGGAGAAAGACATTGTTTTTCAGCAGACAGCCACAAGCTCAGACTTGGAGGTGCTAATTCTCATCCTACCCGGTTCGCACTAAGCTGCAAACCAACAGGGCTACATCATCTGGAAAGAGTAGAGAAGAAATACAGAGGTCTCAAACCAGACCCACGTATCTATGAAAATTACAACTGACAAAGTACAGACACTCCTTTTGCTTTGGTTATATGTGGACTGAATAGGCTGGTACCTAATTCCTGCAGTACCCTTGACAAGACTCATGAAGAATCCGATCATAAATCTTCTACACCTCTGCAAAAACACATGGGCAAACTCCCAGGACACTCCTAGTAACCTTACAGGAGTGCAGTGCTGGTCCACTGTCCAACAACCAGAAGACATTCTGAACTGTTCCTCCTGGTGGTGAAATCAGTTGCAGTGCTCCTTGCTAGCGCCCTAGCATTCACTTTCCCCAGGAGGTTCGGCTGTGTAATACCCCAATAAATAAAGAACACCATCCAGCACCCCCCTTTTAAAAAAGGGAACCATCACCTCAGTCTGCCAGTCGAAACACTCTCCCATGGTTCCACACAATATTGACAAGGCATCTAAGTCAAGACATCCTAACAATGTCCAGAGCCTTCAGGATCAAATGGGGTGTCTTGCAACTGAAAAGCTTCTTCTTCAGAGCAATTCAGTGAATGAATTACTGCAATAATTTGGGGACATTAAGGAAAACAGAGATAATTTGGTTGGTGTTTATAAAATCAGTTGTATACTACAGAATTCCTGCCACAAAAAGCCATCACAGATAAGCCTCTTAATGGGCTGCTGGGGAAATAAATAAGGAAAACTGGTAGAGGTGAAAAAACACGGAACAGACCTGGATCTGGGAAAAACAGGCCCACATAATATGTATTTAAACCAGGGGTCATGGATCTGTGAGCATTTCTCATGCCTCTGATACACATGAGAAGGACATCCAAGTTAGTGAAGCAAATAAGGCTGTGTCAATGACCACAGAGTTGAGTAATTCACTAACTACACTGGCTGGCTATACCTTGCTGGTATTTCATGGAGAACAGAATTTGATTTTTGAGAGGTGTCTTTCCCCTTCCCCCCCTGCAGGTCACCTAAAACTTGGAAAACAAGCACCCCTCCATTAAATGGGCTCATAAATATTTCATGTGTTTATTTTAAAGATTACCGGATAAAAAGTTTACTTACATTCCTCACTTTGCTGAAGAGTCAGTTTGCCGCTCAGCCAGTGTCACTGTCAGTCACCACCAAATCTAACTGCCTATTGTGTGAGCAGAGCATCTCTGACCTGAGGCTATTTCAAATTTGTACAACTGGAAGCAGAAGGTAGTGGTGTTGTAGTTAGGATGCTGACAGAAGTAATCCATCTCAGTGAGCAAATAAGGGACATCAAGGTTGGAGAAAAGGATAATATTTCAGTGAGGATTTGTGGTGACATTATAAGAACGTAGAGATTCAGTTTCTACAGTTTTGTCTGTGAATGACATATTTTGTTTTTGACACTACAGTAAAAAAATATGAGTTGCTGTAAAAATGTGTGCATATCTATATCCTACAGTCAAACATACTTTAATCACTGAGAGCCTGGTTCACAACAGTTTAAAGTAGCTTCATAAAATAAAACCTCACAAGGTTATGGCTTGGAGGAAAAATCTTTTGTACTCGTACAAGAGTACAATTGCCTAATAAACTATCATTGGTCTTGACAACAGCTTTGCCTGACTAATATCTAAAACTAATCACTAAAACACAAGCTTTACAGTAAGTTTACATCTGTACATGACATTCACATTTCTAATCTTGATGAAAGTGGGGGTATGTACACGTTTTTTTGTTTCTCTATGTAAAAAGACCACAAGGTAATATAATCTTAAAGAATTTAAAACTGAAAAGCCTGTTAAGCTGGTTGTGGTGGTGTGCAATGCAATCCAGTTGTCCAGAAACTGCTGGCATGCAATATAAACTACTTTACGATGTCACTGTTCTCTCCACTGCTATCAAATTAACATCTAGGACTAGAGATTACCTAAATTTTTCCGTCTCACATATCAAAATACAGGTATTAGCGACACTCACAAAAGCAGTTCCCCACAGTCTCTACATGTGACTTAGCTCAGGAGTTACAAATGACTTTACCTGGCTACTAGCTTGTTCTCTGGATGGAAAAAACAGGTTTTACTTTACTAAAAACTAATTCTGCATGGAAAGGCCATTCTAGCTGTGGAGCAGACTGACAGCAAAGTAATCTATTCTGCAGAATCAAAGTTGCCCACTCATCATGGCCACAAATTAAAATGTATGAATTATCAACCTCAAGATAACATATAATACCTAACTAGTAATGCAGACCATACGTCAGTAGACCCAGCTAAATCATAACTGCAGATGTGGTGAACCACAGTAATGACAATTAGCTTCGGTTCTGTTTTGAGGACTTCAGCAAATTAGCACAGACTCCTGTCTGCAGCCCGAGGTTTGTAGAAATCACTGAAGACTCAAATGCAAGAGGCAAGTTACTATTAGCACCCTACTTCTCTCTTCGGGGAAATGAGTGTTGTTGGACTGCTGGGTTAATCAGAAACAGAGACCCCTTTTCTCCACGCCTCTGCCTCACTAGAGGGGACACAAAGCTGTCCTGTGTTTTAAAGGGCTCCTAAACAAAGAAGAATGCCAGACACAGGAAGCAGAAGGTTGCAATGACACCTCTGCATGCTTGTAGACTTGGAAAAACCTGTGAATGATCCAAAGATCACTCAGCAAAGGCCAGAACCTGCTGTCACCTTGTCCTGAGTGGGACGTGTGTGTGTGTGTGTGTGTGTGTGTGTGTGTGTGTGTGTGTGTGTGTGTGTGTGTGTGTGTGTGTGTGTGTGTGTGTGTGTGTGTGTGTGTGTGTGTGTGTGTGTGTGTGTGTGTGTGTGTGTGTGTGTGTGTGTGTGTGTGTGTGTGTGTGTGTGTGTGTGTGTGTGTGTGTG
>OMNN01028441.1:0-18683 GCA_900302755.1 Chromis chromis | reverse complement strand
TATGTATCCACATATATCCACTTAAAGTTAAAAAAATAAACTGTTTTGGAAAATGTCATGTAAATACCCTATTCTGATTCTGTTGACAGCATTATAAGTATAGTGCTATAGAAAAGAAAAAACTATCAATGCACATAGGTTTCTCATCAGGGCATGCAAATAAATATAGTGACTTCATCTGATGTTTTAAATTTACATATATCACAAAGGTCGCCGTGGTGGCTGCCTAGACGAGGGGGGGTAAAGCCCACATTTTGAGGCTTCCTGTTTTCAGCTAACACTGTAACTAACAGACCTGCTGGTGCTCTGTACACGTGTTAACATCTAACTGCTGCATTTACAATTATTTGTTCACAGCATTAACGTTATGCTGTGGAACTTGGAAAAAAAAAACTACTGAATAGCTGGTTAAATGACGGACTTAATTCACAGCACACCAACGGCACCTCGTGTCTCTGAATCATCTCACAAACCTTTATTCTACAAAGGTATGAAACCTGTAACCATCTATTCAGGGTGATCTGTTAAGTGTGCTGCTCTTTACAGGATACTGCTATTATAAATATAGGATATGCTGTAGATTTGTTTACCACATGGCTTTTATAATAGTCTAACTTTCCTTTGACTAATGGATTAGAATAATAGCATACTACGTAGGGCTGTCAGAGAGGCCACTGATGCTTTAAACACACTATTCAGTCGGAAAAAATTAAAGGAAAAGCTAAAGTGAACACTCACACTGGAAATATGAGAGGGGTGGGACAGTGTTCCCTCATTTATACAACAAGAGGCCCTCGTCTGTACAGTTATGTACACGCACACACATAACACACATCCCAATGCACACACAGAATAAACAGAACGCACAGAAACAGAGATGCAGGTCTGATTAAAGCAGCACATTCCCCTGATTTTTCCTTTCCTGCTGACGCTGGCACCTTTAAATGTTACCAGGGGTCATGTTCTGAACACGCTGCAAATTTCCACCCGCATCCACCCCAACCCTGCACATTCCTGCCCCACCAGCAGGGAGGCCAGGTGTTCTGTACCGAGCACACACCCTCCTGCTGCTAGGCAGTCAGGCTGCTAGGTTAGGTTAGCGACAGAGCGGCTCTGATACGGGGGCTGAGGACAACAGATGCATTTGCACCTATTGAGCTCCGAGAGGTTAAACTGAAATTTCAAGAGGAATTCTCTAGCCATTTTATTGTCTTCTTTGAGATCTTGATAAGAAGATTTTGTCCATTAAAGTAATTACACCTTAAAGCACCATTATGTCACACATTTAACAGCTAAACAGCCTATATAACTATTTTTTCTTTGATTGCATTACATGATTAAATAAAGGTAACTGAAACATCCAAAAAAATAAAGAATTGAACTTCCATTTTCAAAAACTCAAAGTGCTGGAATTAGTCTGTAATCCAATACTATTAGGTGATTTATTGCCATTATGTTGTAACATGTATTTAGACCTTAGGCCATTCCTGAACATGTGTAGTGACTGGTTGGGATGATGTACACTTAATCAATACATATGAAGCTCTGATATTTGCCATTTCTACCAGTGGAAAACATTGCTGTGATTCAGTAGGTGCTTCTGTAAGGAGCTCCCTCCCTCTGTTTGTGCCGAGAACATGGTGTTATTCTAATTTTGATAAAAGACACAAGGGTATTAATTCTTCAACCGCCACTCTGAGCAAGTGTGTGAGTGTGTGTTTAACAGCATGTCGGATCAATAAGCAGTAAGTTAATCAGCCTCTTTTCATTAGGATGTAAAGCCCCTCTGGACATCGCAACACAACAAAGAACCAGCAACACAAACGTACGCACAAGCAAGCACTTATTTATTCCTGTGTGATCATGTATGAAGGAGACTGTTTTGCATTTTAATTGTTTAAGCTTATAGAAACTGTGGGAGTATCTGAGTGTTGAATATATACAGTAACCTAGATGATCCATCATCACATTTAGTGCTTTACCTGCTTTCCAGTATCGACGAATCACAAGCCTCCCCACCCCAACGAAGTCTCTAACAATGTTCTGTTCCAACTTCTGATATTTTGGAATCAAACTGAAACAGAACAGCAGCAGAGCACATGTACACGTGTCTCCGCAGCTGTATCACGTACGTTACCTTAAAAGATCTTCACATGACAGGTCAGTGTCAAAGCAGTTTAATGTCTGAGCAACTGATTTCCTTGAGCAGTTGCTGATTCGGGCATCAACGTTCCAAACATTAAAATATGAATGGAATTATGAAACATTAAGCACTTTGATGCTGCGCGCACTTTGATCATGTCAAAGCAGCTTTGGCACTGCATGCCTGCACCAATGTACCCATACAGGTCCTACAGTATGAAATCATTTTAACGCATTACTTGATTTTCTCTAGAAAAAGGAAAACAACAGCTCCTGCAAAAACCACTACTGCCTAGAATCAGAATTATCTGAAAGCACAGGTAACTCTAGTCCAGTGCACACACGAGCACCCTATGCCACTGGTGAACACACATACCCAGACAAGCTTCAAGTAAATATATTTAAGCATGATTTTTTTCATAACACTTTAGTAACAGAATCTGTCAGTCTTTTAGAAAACGACAGACAGAGGATAGCATGTAACAAAGTCATGACAACTACATGATTCACTTAATCCCTGCACCCTCAGGATGAGCCTGTATTCCTATTCTTAGAAGCTATAGCCGTTTAGGTCATAATACTCAAACACTAAACCAATCAGAAGTCATCTCATCAAATTTCAACCCATCTCTTAATTACCAATCTCCCTTTACACTACTCAAGCCTTCTTTCTAAGAAGCCTTAGATATTCTATTCTTGCTCTTTGCTGAGAAATAGAATTAGACTGGGGTTGACATTTAAAATGAGAGAAAGGCTGCTGGTAGTTAACGAAACAGTACTAGGAAAAGGCTTTTATGATCAGCCAAATCCTTTAGAGGCACCACAACAGTCATTTTCCTGGAAACTGCACACCTCCTGCTGCAGATTGGAGTTTAACTAAAATGTAAGCATATTATCAATGCTGCACTGTCTCCAAAAAGGTCACGCACCGAAAAGAGATTGTCGGATTTGCCTGATTAGTTTTTCACATTTAACAATGAGTTCTCAAGGTCCCATTGCGAGAGATAGAGTTACACAATAGCAGGGTTTTTCCTTGGTTTTCAGAGGGTTTAGGTGCTGTCTGGATTCCTGATGATGGTGGAGGTTGGGGGTTTGGAAATTGCTTGATTTCCCAGTCTGTCTGTCTGTTCGTCAGCAAAATTACACAAAAACTACCAAGTTGGATTTCATGGAATTTAGTGGACACAGAGCATGGGCACAAAAATCTGTTCAATTTCTGTGTGGATCTGCACCATTGTCGTTACAATTGCAAACTTGGGCACTGGCCTTGGTGGAGGTGCACTCTGATAGGGCTTTTCCACCAAGAAGCACCAGGTGCTACTACGGTGCTTAGTTGGTTCAAATCTCGTTCCTCCTAAGAACCTGTTTGCTTTTCCATTGGCCAGGAGCCAAGGTGGAGCCACGCCATTGTGTCACTGTAAAACGTCTACGCTTGTATCGATCACATAGCGGTTAAACAACCGCAATAAGTTGATGATAATATCTGGTGCTTGCTAAGCACCGGTTTTTAGAACCTGGAGCTGGTGCTTAAGTGGTGGAAACACAAAGAACTGGTGCTAAGTCAGGCACTGGCTCTGAACTAGCACTGGAAACAGATTGGTGGAAAAGGGGTATGAGTGCCCTGTGCTAAATAACAAAGAAACATCAAAACTGGAGACGGTAGCAGTGGTAGGGCAAATATTAAAATATTAAAACACAATTACAATGTTGGCTTCCCAAAATTAAAATTAATTAAAAATCTAGAAATAGAGTTTGAAAAGAACACTGCTAGAAAACTGCTATGAAAAAAAGTCTACGTAAAATCACTTGGTTTCAACTTAAGTTAAATTTGACATGAGAATGCCCATTGCACTCTTGCCTAGCTAGCATGCCACCTGCTCGTGACATGTTTAGGGAACATTGGTAAATTGTAGTGTCCATCGAAAAGAGGATGTTCAGCAAGTGAGACATTTTGAGTACACTTTAATTTATATTTTGTCTCTTTAAGATGCATTGAATTTAAGTAAAGAAGAACCTGGTTGGTTAAAGTCTTATTTCAATGCAAAGGTGTCATTATTTAGGAAAATTATTGCGATTATAATTTTGATCACAGTAGTGCAGTGCTAGGCATACATTAGAAAATGCTTTTGCTAGTCTTTTTTATCACAGAAGACATTACATGAGAACATAGCCTCACTTTATTTAGCGGTTCAGCTAGCCACCTTTCCGTTTTCTTTTTCCTCTGACAGTGCATAGACTCTCACTGTTTTACATTCATTCTGACATGTGGCCTGTGTATACGGCCTAAGGTGCTACACAAAAACATGTAGGTGCTGCACCTAAGCCTTTCTATTGTGAGGAAAGCCCTGCTATACAATACACAAAAGAAACTAAAAACATATACATACACAACAACCAGCAGCACATAACATAGACAGCACTTTGATTCTCTGCCTGCTTGCATCTAGAAGGTTCTTTCCGCTGGCTAGAAATGTACAGTAGGCTATGTGAATGCAACATACACACACACACGTTTGCATTACACAACTGCCTAAACCAAAATGTAAACTGAAAGCTAAATGTAAACTCACAACATCTACCAACCAAGGGATGAAGGGGGCACGCCGATACCCTAGCGGTTATGTCGTGCCTCCCATGTGCAGAGGCGTAGTGGACGTGCCAGGTTCAAGTCCGACCTCGGCCATTTGCTGCATGTCCTTCCCCACTCTCTCCTTCCTGTTTCTGACTCTATCCACTGTCCTCTCCAATAAAAAGGCATAAAAAGCCCAAAAATAAATCTTAAAAAAAAAAAAAAAAAAAAAAGGGAGGAAGGAGAATTTTCTTCTATTGGTAGTATATGACCAAAACTGCAAATGTGTGCGTCCTTTGAATCACTGTACAACATGCTAAAACACACTTTGTCACATTTTACACTTACACCCACATGCTCACACAGCCACACGTAAACACACAGCATCTGCTGCTTCAAAACATCAGAAAATTAATAGTCTAGATGCCGTCAGCACAAATGTGCACTGCTGAGAGAAACAGTCTTTCCTTTAGCGTGTTTTACAGAGCTGTAACTGGTGTGGTCAATGTGTGTGTGTGTGTGTGTGTGTGTGTGTGTGTGAGAGAGAGAGAGAGAGAGTTCATTCTCATGTGTTCTAAAATACCTTCATATGGGTACAGATGTCTAAGTGTATGAGTAAGTGCTCTTCACTATGTGTGTGTGTGGCTACCACTCGGGGGCATATGGAGGAGAAGGAAACAGGAAATGCCAGATGTGCATCAGCTTGACCTCTCGGTAGCTGGGGAGCAGCAGCGACTTGGGGGTACCTCCACTGCCGTCACATGATCCGTCCACCATGAATGGCACGTCTGGAGCAAAGTCAAAAGGCTGAGTTTGGATTTTCCAAAGAAAAATATCATCTTTTTTCATTTTTCTTCTATGTTGAAAGCAAAGCCAGTGAATACTACCCGAACCCATGATTTGAGGATTCAAGCCCTGAAGGGAGAGTTAAAGATGCAAAGCTGCAAACAACCGGTTGAGAAGACTATAAATTAAGGTCTACCATATGCAAACAGACTAAATTGTTCAACAATAGGTGGGGAATCTGCTTGGCCAAACAATAAAACCTCACATCAAATTCCTCTCTGGGAAGTGTGACCCACCACAAAACAATTTATGCAGCTTTATGTCACTATTATATCCTGCAACTTTCCACTAAGTCTGGCCTGGAATGGGCTGTTTAATACAATTTTAGAACTGACAGCATCATTTCGGCCTCCTAACAAAAGGATGATGGGATGGAAAAGTCATGCTGTACGTGCAGTTGCATCAATTATTAGCCACAGCCGGCGTGCGTCCAAGCCTGTGTTCTCTGTGTACAGCAGATGAGTCGGCTGGCTGTGGCGTGTTGGTTTTGGCAGACGGAATATATACAGTTTTTACTATTCAGCAGTCTTTTCCAGTTATGTAACAATCATGTGAAGTAGAAGGGAGAACAAACATAAAACCTCAGGATCCTGGAGAACCTAAAGAGCCTTTTGGTCTTGTTCCCCCACCTCCTTCTCCACATCCCCTCATCCTCCTCCTATCTTTTTCTGCTTTTCTTGGACTACCCCCATCCTCAGTTCTCTCTCCCTTTCCTTATTATTATTCTTTCATCCCCCTTGTCCCTCCTCTCTTTTCTTGCATCCCGTTGCTCTCCTCCTTTTCCTTATCTCCTCTGTCTCCCCTCTATTTTCTAAGTGTCATTATTTGGGCAAATCAGCAATCTCTCCCCCAGAACCCCAGTTTTTTCACCTCAAACCTCCCACTCTCAGTCTGTTTATTCTATCATTCAGCCTGCTAGGCCCCTCCCCCTGCCCAGACAGCCACGCCCCCCAGAGACACATTCCAGAAATGTAATTGATAGAACAGACAAAACCTCTCCTTTCCATAGTCCTGCGATCCCAATTCCCCTCGTTCACATTAATCCACATACAGTGTATCCAAGCTGCTCTATCTCCCAACCCAAAGACCTTTAATGGAACATACAGACCTCCTGATTTTACATTCACCGCCTAGGTCACAGCCTGCTTTCTACCTCCTTGACTCCTAGCCACTTGCCACATATCATGACTGGATCTGATATTTTCTCAGCTTCTCGCTTCCAAGCTGCTGAGCTGTACCTTTCCAGCTCTGAAGCCTCTCCGTTTCACTTCAAGCACTAATTCTATTTCTAACAATGCAATAGCTGTTCTTGATTTGATGTTCTTTGGACGCCATTAAACCTTGTATAGTGATATTTCACTTTAGGCACTTTTCTTTCACTAGAAAGAACATATGCCATGTATTATACCAGATTAAGAATCTACATGAAGCACTATAGCCCTGCAGGTTTGTGCTTAGATACACTAACAGAGCATCAGCAGATATGATGTTAACTTTGCTTACCATCATCATAAATCAAGCTGAGGTTGAATACTTCTTGGTAAAAAGTCAAAGGGTCATCATAGTTATTAAAAATTCATGTGTTGGGGAACATGCACGTCTGCACCAAATTTCCTTCCAAACCAGTCAAAGGGTTTGTTTCATATTAAATTACAAATGTGAACCTCATGATGGCATCAAAGGAAAACTACATGGATTGCCAAAGTCAGCACAGTTGGTGCCATGAGAATGATGACTGTCTGTATAAAATGTGCACCAGTCCATCCAGTAGATGCTGAGATATTTCACTGGCTAAGTGAAAACTTTGACCTGCACATGGCACCATGAAAAGTCAGGGGATGTCAGGAGGTTTCATCTTCAGGGGAACATAAATATTTTGGCAAAACATCATGGCGATCCATCTAGTAGTTATTAGGATTGGAACACTTAAACAAGCCTTCAGTCACTTGTCGCTCATTAAGATCATGTCTAGTCAAACATATGCCCTGATGAAGGGTAACGGCCAACAAGCTTTATTATGAAATGACTCAACGTAAGTGTGTTGTTCATTTGAAAAGCAGCAGGATAAATCTGTGTGGAAAGAGGAGCACTGAGCCGTCCATGACCCCGACCTCCCTCACCACTGCTGAGGTGCCCTTGGCCACTTGGGCTATTAACCCCCTGCTGCTTTAGTGGAGATGCTTAGTGGCCAGCAGAGCAGCCTGTGGTTGTACTGGACAACTTCCAGGTGTGAGTGTGTAAGTGAGGGATTCTTAAAAAAAAAATATTGCATTGCTATGAATTTTAAAAAAGTGTGCAGAAAATATGAATATATATTTGATGCTATTTTTTGCATTTAATCCCCTGAGCCACCAAACTTGCCAGCATGTTTAAAAGGCATGTTATCTTTAAAAATCCCCAAGATTACACCATTTATCACAGCCAGAAACTGTTGGAAAAAAATAATTATGTGTGATGTGTGATTTTCTTTAGAAAAATCATCCCAATCTAAGCTTAAAGTTGTAATATTTCATTAAAATCACCTCTGGCTTCTTAATCTGGCCAAAAATAAAGCATTTGCACTAATCAGATTCTGTAAAAACATTCTGCACCTCCTCGGCACAATGGATAAGCCAGTAGTGACTCAGTTACAACCACCAGTCATATGACAAATATTCAGGGACTATTTACTTGAACTCGGCTGAATTGCAGGCAGTGTGCACACATAGCAGATAGAAGACAAGTATGGAAACAAATAAAAATGTAGGTGAAATGTAAATGTAATAAAGTATCTATAGTATGTAGAACCACTTTCCCCCCCCAGTATTGGTAACGCCAGTGGGTTTCTGTTTTGTTCTTCTCATTTTTTGCACAAAAGACATTTTTGAGTTCTCTGTACCTCTAGCGAGGGTTGTGCTGTTTCCATTGAGGTGCAGGACTTTGTATTGCAGTGAAAAATGAGTCCACAGGGAGCAAAAATGTGACAGGAGCAAAAAAAAAAAAACACCCAGAAACTGGGAGTTCAGGGGGTTAAGCGTTATGCTATTTTTGTGCAAGAATTTGTTACTAAATGCAACAGCATCTTATATCTCAAGGTTTTAAGTAAATGTATTAAATGTGTGTACAATTTATATTTTATATTTTCAACAAAATATGAAGTAAAAGTCAATATAATACAGATGCATACATGAAATAAACACAAGTCTGTAGATTTAACTGGCCTAGAGAACTGAAGAATAATTTATTTACAAGCATCAAGAGAACTTCTTTCTCTTGACTGAATAATTCAGACTGCCTCTGTTACTGGGGTCACCAAACTTCCTCACTAATGTCAGGGACACTGGATTATTACTTCCTTGTCGTCTTGGGTCAACGGAGTACAGACTGAAACCATTCAGGCCTATTGAAGCGTTTCTGCCATATCAAATACAAAGGGACACGTCAGTTGTTCATTTTTCCCAACCGCTGGTGTCTTATGTCACACACACACACACACATACACACACGCACACACACATGCCCAAGCACGTACACACACTTGCACACACTGAAGCAATTAGCAGCAGCCCTGTGGTTAAATAATGGACTGTAGGCATTCCTGGTGATTTCTGTGGAGGAAAAAGACGATACTTCTATCCACTTTTTCTACAGCGTCCATGTGTTTCATCTTTCCTAGCAGACATCAGTGCCCTCCTTCCACACCCGGACTGTCAACAAATCTTTACCACAAACATCTGAATAAACTGGGGTCGCTATCCAATTGTAAAAGTCCGCAGGGAATAAACCCATTGCCAGCTGAAATCTACAGTTACTGAATCCATCAGCTAAAAATATTTGGACATTTTTAGTGGTGGCCTCGAGCTAGTCGGTAACACTGCATCAATATGTCTAAATACCTAACATGTCTGATTGTGAGGCTTGTAAAACTTCATTTAACAAGGGAGTAGATTACTGAGCATGCTTTTGTGCTGTCCTTAATGCTCAGTTTTACTCATGTTCACACCTGGGAAACTACCCAGTACAAACACAGACTCCTACCATTAACCACTGAGCTGCTCCAGTGGAACGACCTCAGGCTTTAAGCATAGTTTGCAAAATCTAATAAGTTCCTTCATCTACCCGAAAAACAAGATAAGATATTTTCTGTCGAGCTCTGTCTGTCTGAAAAATATTAGCTAGGTTTGGAGAAAATAAAAAACGCACCACGAACAGCGAACGCTCAGGTGGTAATGATGTATGTACTATCAACTGGACAGCAACAGGAGGCTGCTGAACATAAAGAATCACACGTGTATAAACAAGCCGCAGGCAAACAGAGAGTCAAGGTTTAGAAACTGCTGAAAGGCAAAAAGAGAGAGAACCGAAAACTGGGAGAGGATCATTCCTGACAGATTTTTCCTTTACCAGATGATAGGCTCAGCTTTTCCACAGACACAGCCATGCACACACAGACGCGCACAGACATCTTACACTTCTTTGTAGTGTCTCTCTTGAAACAGTCACATTTCTCCAGAGAGGGATACATTTTGTGTGTGTGCATGCGTGTGTGTTTGTAATGGTAAACGCATTAACAGTGAGAAGAAAGGGGTGACGACTCCACAAGAAAGAGACAGGACACAAAGGATTGACGGACAAAGAAACACACCAGCGTCTGATGTGTAGGACCTTTGCAATAAACCACCCTGTGTCTGACTTATTTCTGCACCATTTCCTCCTATTCTCTCTCTGTCTGGTCGTGTTTCATTTGAAACCTCATATTTTCTACCAAACATCTACATCCCGTTTGTGATCTGGACTCAGTTTCCACTGCGTGCCTCTCAACAACCAGATTTTCTGGAAAAAAAAGAAGCAGAGAAACCATAAAATGTCTGACTCAGCATCAGCAAAATAAAGTAAATTGCTCCCTGAATGCAATGCTAAAATCTTCTGCAGACTTTTATGCACAGGGAAGTCTAATAACAGCTCTTCTTCCCCCCTCAATCATCCTGCTGTCTTCATTTCACCTCACTGTGTCAGAGGGTGGCTGCCAAATCAGAGGTTGTTAGGATTTTATCTCGGTGTAATTCTCAGAGAAAACATTGGGGAGGTAAATAGGTAATACAGTTGCTTCTTACAAAAACTGCTGTCAAGCCTGATCTAGTGCAGCCATGTCCTCCAAAGCTCCAGACTTTCAGCAGCCGAAGACTTTTGTTGCACTGGAAGGATCCCAAGTATGACTGAGTTGAAATGTATGAAAGCGAAGCAGAGAGGGAGCATGATGAAGAATCAGCAGTCTAACCTTGAATAAATAAAGATTTGAAAAAAGCCCCCTTAATCCTTTTAAACATAACCGTTTTTTTAAGCGACGCTGAGAAGGAGATAAATTCTAGTTTGACACCAGACGTTAGTCATGAAAGTACTGGGGAGCTGGAGATGTTGCACGCTCAGGGTTCAAACATACAGGACAGTCTGTATAGTTATGTGTAAGGTAAATTGTCTATACACAATATTTTTAAGATAACATATACAATGATGATCAGACAATGTGGAACTAGTTGGTCGAAGGCTGTAGTGTCACGTTTTAGCTGGAGCAGATGACAAAACTGTAAAAGCTACTTGTTGAACATATTGGAGGATTTAGCTGCTAAAAGCTGAGTATTTCCCTTTGGAGATGGTGGAGACCAAAATTAATCTAAAAGGAAGGTCCCCACCCCAACCTCTCCTGCTATCCCCTCCCCCCTCATCCCCACTCCCAACCCAACCAGTCAAGGCAGATGGCCGCCTTCCCTGAGCCTGGTTCTGTCTGAGGTTTTTTCCCCTCCCTATCCTAGGTTTTTTTTTTTTGGTTCCTTTCCACCATTGCTGACTGCTTGCTCATAGGGAATCCAAAAGCAACTTTGGATTGTTGGGTTTTCTGTTTTCTGTTCTCCTTACTATGTTAAGCACTATGTGATGACATATGTTGTAAATATGCGCTATATAAATAAAACTGAATTGAATTGAATTGAATAGATCTTTGGGCTTAGATTCACCAGGTTGCAGATTCAGGATTCCAAACAAAGGCGTGTTCAGATCTTGTTTCAGTTTTGTTGTGTCAAAGACTATTATCTGGTTGATATGTGTTTAAATAAATCTGAACCAAACCTTTCCAGAAGATAGATACTTACCCAAACCCACCTGACACAATCCCTGGCCTGTTATTTCTGCTACACTTGATCATAATACAAATTAAATCCTATCCCAGCTGCAGAGGGGGAGTGTTCCAGCAAATATAATTTTAACATCATTTTAAGGAGTGCAAATAATTGAAAGGGAAACAGATTTTGACCTGCTGCTTGTTGGAGCTTCGTGTGCCAGGAAAGCAAAGAAGCTTCCCAAAATGCCAAAAAGATTCCTTGAATCTGCAAACCTGCAACCAGGATATTTTGGGGTATGTGCAGGGAAAAACCTATTCACAGCGAAAGAAGTCTATGAAACAGCACCTGCCAGGAAATAATCTGGCACACACCACACTGAAATAGTTGCTTTTGCACATAGGTGGATCCTGTTACCTTCGGACCGAGCCAGGCTAATTGTTTCGTCTTGTTTCCAGTTTTCATTCTAAGCTAAACTGGCTGCTTCCCCGATCTTTAAATGCACGCACATGAAAGTACTACTTCTAATCTCTTCACCTAACTTGATCCCTGTCCCCTTGTCTTTCTGACGTTTACAAAAGACAAACCATAAAAATACCGAGGCCAGATAAACAAGTGCATGGGTCCAAAAACACATTGGAATGAAGCAAAATGAGATTCATTATGTGTATCCAGAACCTTGAGCTGAGTGCATCAACAGTAAGTATATGTGAATGCACTATAAACAAAGTTTGCATAAGTAACTCATCAGTCTGTCTCATAAATCTTAATCATAGGACGCAACCTTCCACCTCTCAGTCATTTCCACGTACCCCAAATGACCTCCTCTCCCTCAGGTCTGCTACTCCACATTTTCTATTTCCCTGGGGAGACTCTAACCTTTCCCCCATTCCACCTTTTCCTTTTTTCCCCCTATTTTTCTCTTCTCTTCTCTTCTCTTCTCTTCTCTTCTCTTCTCTTCTCTTCTCATCTGGCACTGCTTTTGTTGCTTCTGGCTGCAATCGCTTTTTCTCACTTCTTTCGTTACTTTCTGTTTAAATCTGTCTGTCATTGCCTTATTTGTCCCAATAACAGGACTTTTTATAGCCGTCTCTCTCTGCTTTGGTTCCTTTTTTGTGTATTTGTTGGCAACTCTTGTCAGTCTGTGTTTCTGTCTGTCTGTTTGTCTCTCTGTCTGCATATGCGTCTTTCTTTCTCTACTTGCTGTCTCCTCCGCTGCCTTCCCTTTTCACTCATTCACTTTCACAGTTCATCTATTTTCCTCAGCTGCACACACACACACACACACCTCTCTTTCTCCCTCTTAGCCAGGGAACGTTGTACTGGTGTTGAGTTTCAATACAGTAGGAAATATTTTCGACCATGCAGGAAATGTCTAAACTGCTAGAATCGTTCCCTTCTCATGCTCACCCACACACGCATATACAGTACATATACTGGGGCACACTCATCATAAAAATACTAACCTAACACAAAATGAAAACCAGAGTAAAGAGACATGGGTTTTAAGAGCTGGACAGTATGTAATTTCATTTAATTTAACATACAGACGCTGGAGGGGGAGCCAGGCTGCAGACGGGAATGGCACCATAAAAGAAGGGGTCTGTCAGAGGGAATAGCAGCACCAGAAACAGCAGGACTCCCATCAGATATGAGAAGAGCAGAGCCGGGCGTTGAGGGTGTTCCAGGGCAGAGGTGACGTCAGGCAGACCCTGGCTGTTGCAGAATGAATGGCACAAAACTGGACCCACAACGTGACCTTTAGAAACAGATTACAGGTTTAATGAGGCATGCACTGGAGGTTAGTATGTCTGCAAGTAAATGTGCAGTTCACTCCACGTCTCACCAGTTCTCATAAAAATGAAGGCAGTAAAGGCACCAAACAGGGTTGTGTACAAGAACTGCATCCCTGCAATAAAATGGCACAAAAAAGGATTAATGTAAACTGTATCCATCCAGGCTATGTGTGTGGAAAAGGAAAAGTGATGCAATGTCATGCAATGTACTCAAATTTAAAAACCATGCAGCAGCCATAGAAATTATAGGTTTTTGCAGCTTACATAACTTTGTTTTGCTTACAGTGTGGTTTACCTGAAGAAATGTGTTTAAGCCAACTGACCTGCCACCAAGAGGATAACACTCATACTATCCTTGCCAAGGCGCCGTTGTTCTATAATATGGTGGAAATGTGCTGGAATAACACAGTAAAGTAAACATGAACTGTGGTGAAAACCATTTAAGCAATTTACTGTAGCACTTACGTACAGCATACAACAGAAGTGAGCACACAATGTCACCTTATTGTCAGATGATTCAAAACTGTGTCTGCATTAGTTCTAAGTTGAACAGCAGGGTATTAGCTCTAAAATGAAAAGCTAGCAGTTTAGATTTACTTTAAATACAGGCCCCACGGTTGGAACTCGGTGTATCAAAAGTCATTACATTCCTGAAATTCATATATTGTGTTTTTTCTATTACTTTATATGTCAAACTTTATTTTTAATGACACTCTCAATTCTCCTTGGCATGGATGATTCAAAATGTGAGGTGCTCTGCCACGACAGGCAGTGTGCTTTGGATCATTATAATTCTGGAATATTCCTCCTCTGCCAAGCCTCTGCAGACTGGAAGTCATCTTGTCAGCCAGTACTTTAGTATATCCATAGACATTAATAGTGTCATCTATAAATGTCATCTCCCAACACATTTTTTGCTCATGCAGCCCCATATCATCATATTCCCACCTCTGTGCTCCACTGCCAGGACTATGCATTCATTGTGGTCGTCCTGATGCCAAATACAGTATGCCAGACCCCATCTGAACCTAACAAATTTACCTTGGTCCTATCTGACCAAATAACATGCTACCAGTATCCATTAGGCTTGTTTTCGTGGATTTTTAGCAAACTTTAATCTTGCAGTTAAGAGTCGAAGACCAAGCAAGGATTTTTTTTCTTGGATGTCTTTAGAGGTTCATGTTAAACATTGTCCTCACACTGTCTAAGCTGTCATTAGTGTCCAATTTCCTCTAATAACCCCTGTGCCAAGTGTGAAGCACTTGCTTTTCTGTGTTTTAGAGCTTTAGACTGTGAAAGCAGTGTACTGTTTAAGTAAATACTCTGCTTGTCAACTTAGAAGTAACACATATACTAAGAGATGATGCAATTTTGCACAGGGTTGTACTTACTTCTGTTGTATACTGTGTTTTGGCATAAAGAACAAAAGTAAAGAATGCAAACTTTGTAAAAAATAATTTATTTAAATTGTAAATATTGCTTGTTTTCAGTCTGGAAATTTAGTTGCCATACCAACACCAAAGAACAGCGGAGCCACAAAGATGGCAGCTGTGGGTCCAGTGCAGGGCACCAGCATGGGCAGCATGGCCCCTCTGAACACCAGCTCCTCTGTCACTGGTGCCACCACCTGGTTCCTGAGCCACACTGCATCTCCCACGCACAGCCTCCACGACTGAACATCTGGGAAAATAAAGCCGAGACTTTACGATGACATACAATGCACGGGAGCACATATGTAAAACTCTCCAACCTCCAACACAACATTTAGGTGAGACAAACGCACCGAGTGCAGACTGCAGTTCCCCGGTGAAACCATCAGGGTCATCCATAGCAGAATGAACGAAGGGACCTAGATAAAAAACCTGGTGTGTGGAGCAAAATAGTTGTTTATGACTTCCAGAGGGAGTAAATAAAATAAAAGATTAAAGACGAGGATTTGGAAACTACATGTCATATTTTTCAGTGTGTGATTTAAACATGCCCATGGGACATAATAACTGCAAAATGCAGAACTTTAATGGGAGTTGTAAAGCTGTATATGTTATGGCAGGAATGGAAATCTAATCTCTGAAATGTCAAAACTGCCTTCATGCAGCATAAATTAAATGTTCTAAGAGGGAAACGGCATCTACAGAGATGTGTTTGAAGCTACTAAAAAACCTCTTCGGCTGTGGTTGTCCTCATTTCTGACCACTTCAGTACAAATAACTTACATCTAAGGCTTTAGAGCTATTTGTGCTCTCAGCTACATACTGTGAAATCGGCTGTGAAATGAAGTTGCGCATAATCTTTTTCTTTTTTAATTATCATACGGGAATCACTCTCTAATAAAGGTTTCAACATTTAAGACTAATGTGGTAATAAAGACAGTTTTATTAATATTTTAAATGCAAAAGCACTATTTTCTTCATGCATTAGATTGGATTGGGACTCCCAGACTTACCATAGTTAGTAGTAATGGCAGTATGGATGCAGGAACAAAGCCTTCAGCACGAACTCCCATCAACTCCCACACAGACACGTCGACCTGGAAGGGCAGATTTTATAAACATATGATGATTATAAAGTTAAAACAACGAAAGACCCCAGAGCCTTCACAGAACACATTATATGCAGTAAATGCATCCCAATAGTGATGCCTCCACCTGGATGGTTGGGGTTCAGACAGCTCTGTGTAACGTCTCAAAAAAGACATTGAATCCCTCCCAGCTTGTCTGACCTTTGACCTCGCCATTAAAGTGATGTTTACAGCTTAGTAGATTTCTCTAACTGGAGGATGGAGGATTTTCACTCTTATATAAAACACCTCAGAGTGCATAAAGTGTATGAGCTATGTTGTGAAACATTTAATGCATCCAGCTCTGCGGTGTCAGTGATATTGATACTGATATACTCTTTTGGTATATTGGGTCTAATGTATTTGGTACACATAGCTAAAACTAATGCAGTCTAGTTTTAAAGTCCTGCTACTTTTATGAATGTTATAATGTTCCCTTTCTATTAAAATGTTTTCAAGTCATTGTGAGATACTGACTGAGCAAATATTTGCAGATATCTTACTCAAACCCTCTTTTATCATAATTTTTCTCTCGATGGACATTATATTATATAGCCTTTCTACCTTATTGGTACTAAAAGCTCTTTACAATATGTTTCACCAATGGCGACAGAACTGCCTGCCATCGGGAGCAATTTGGGGTTTTGTGTCTTGGCCAAGGACACTTCGGGATGCGTGGGGGCCGGGGATTGAACCGCCAACCTTGCCATCAGTGGACAATCTGCTCTACCACCTGAGTCACAGCCGACATTAGTCTAATACCAGTCAGGACTAAGACACGTTACCATTGTATGACTCAGTGACACCTGCTGACACAAACGTGATTCATAGTTTGGGGTTTGATGATAATACTGTGGAGCTGTACGCAAACATCTGCTGATGCTCTCCAGACACATCATCAGTTGTTTCCTGGAATCATCGGGCAAATCGTGTCTTTTAACATCAAACAGCCTCCTCCAGGTGACCCAGCTGGGGTTGATCAGGCAGAGATGACTAACTACTCTGGCACAATGGCTCTCTTCTTTTCAGCCAAAGCCATCTTAAGGCTCTCTATGCTGTTTCAGTGGTACTGTGGATGCCTCTTGTCCTCCTCTCCCACTTGATGCCCAGCTGGCTGAGGGATCTGACCAAGTAACAGGCTGCAAACTTGTTCTGCAGACAGTCACTGATCAGGGCTGGATACTTGAAGAGGCTGTTTTCGAAGTCTTTTAAGTGATCTTCCCAGAGGGCTGTCCAGCTCCAGCAGCTTGTTTTGTGGACTCACCAGGACAACATTTTGGTGGTTTGCTTACTTCCACTGTTTTTCAAGGTTCACAAACAGCTGCTGGTCTCTTGCAGACATCAGGATGCCTGCAGATGTTCTTTCGTTAGGGTTTTAGATGGTCTGCTTGGATGTTAGGGACCGTTTTGCACACTCAGTTCCTGTGCTGATGGCTTAAGCAATGGTCTCCAAGACTTGATCGTGCCTCCAACGGTACCTCCCTTCTCCAAGTGTCTTTATGCAGCAGCTGAGGATATTTTCCAAGTTTTCTCGCTTGGAACAAAGTGGGCATGCTGGTGATTCTGGTTTGCCCACATGTGCAGATTTTAGTGCAATGAGAATGGAAACAGTTTTTGACAACGCAGTAATCTTTTGAAAAAGCCTTTTTCCCACCAAATTAGCTTTTTCTTTTGTATGTTGTTCCATTCTTGAATCAGTTAACTCCTTAAGGAGAAAATAAGTTTTCTGCTAGAGTGAAGAAAACTGATCGGTTTGGACATGGTTGTTCAAAAAGCCATGTTTTGTTAGATGGGGAAAAAAAAAGTTAATTTCCGCAGAATTAGTGTACTCACTCTGACATCAGCCCAGTGCATCCATGTCTTTACCACTGCAGGTGACAGTGCAGAGACCAGCAGCACACTGACACAGCGACGCTTGATCACACTGGGATGGTCCCTGCACGCACACAAACACACACATTCAGTTTAGAAGCCCAGTCTAACAGCAGCACTGTCACAGGACTGCTGCTAAGTTGCATACCTCGGTAAGCTGCTCCTCCAGACGTACAAACTGCCAACGTAGAGACAGGCCAGCAGAAAGCAGCTCAGCACAGACACCCAACACTTGACCTGGGTGAGCCCCTCCTCCCTGATTAGGCCATGCTGTGGGTCCAGCATGACAGAGCTGACTGAAGGTTTGCAACCAGTGCTTCAGGAGGTTCCTCAGGTGGACAATGGCAGACGAAGCAGCACAGGTCCACCATGCTTTGGATTGGCTCAGTCCTGTGTGTCAGTTCAGATTAGTATATCCTAGTAAGGTGGAGATCTGGTCTTCAGAGTAGGGTTGCCAACTCCCTGAAAAATAAATAAGGGACACCTCGTCGGCAGGGCCGGCCGACCCGATTGCCTTCACCCCTCCCGGCATGGTGAAATTTTTTTGCCCTTTTTGTGTGCGTGAAGCGATTTTTAACCTTTTTGACTCGAACCTGTTGAGTTAGATGCATGTTTTTGAGTGATACAAATACATAGAAAACAAATTACAGTAGTCCCTCGTCTCGCTGTCATAGGCAGAATCTACGAAGTATGACCTTATATTTATTTTATTATTTATATATATTTTAGGCTTTATAAACCCTCCCCACACTTGCTCAGTGTGAGCAACACTATGCGCAGCGATCAGCATGCTATACGGGAGACGGAGC
>OMNN01028439.1:0-12797 GCA_900302755.1 Chromis chromis | reverse complement strand
GACTGGCAAGAGGTTGAGGTGGGAAAGTGAGAGCGACCGCTTGTCCCAGTCACCACCACTGTGGGCCCTTGAGCAAGGCCCTTAGCCCCTGACTGCTCCCCGGGCGCTGCACCGCGACAGCCCACTGCTCCTAGTATGTATGGTTAAGGTTAACTTTGAATAGGATGAGTCAAATGCAGAGAAGGAATTTCCCCAAGGGGATCAATAAAGGATAGATTATTATTGGAGTTAAGTGTCATTATAGTGCCAGTCCACTTATTTAAATATAATTTGAAGTGAGGACTGAAACATTTTTCCTTGAGAAACATTTGAAAAAGGTTTTAATGAAATGTTTTCCAAGAAAAAAATGTGGTAAATTCATTTGACAATGCAACATCCAACAGAGACACTGGCATGAAATGATAAATTTACATATCTAAGCAAATAAACAATATTCTAAATAGGGTTAGGGTTAGAGATTTTAGATTTAGATTTAGACTTTGTACAGCAAATAATTCTCAGACTGGCTCTTACAACCATAATTAAGGAGAGTGAGAGCTACATGGGACGACTATGCCATCCACTAGACCTATTTTTGATGAGCAAACTGCATAAAAACTGCAAAAAAATTATTTTATTTCCAAGAAATGCAGTCCTGCGTATGTATTATTACACTATCAGCTGCAGTTATTACATTTTCAAAGGATTTTTTTTAACGCTAGGCCATTAACATCATAGACATGTATACGTAGATGCCGCATGGACTGCTGCTGCCGATTGGAGCGACGTGCCTATGCGGCGGCCATCTTGGTAAGGGCACATTCGCTCCTACAGTGCATTACGTCTATAGAGGAATGACATGTCTGCTCTATAAAAGTGATCATAAATCAATCAATTGTCAACATATACGCCGCAACACAACACAACACAACGCCGGTTGTTTGTTACAAACATCAGACATGAAGGACAGACAGATATTTAAAAAAAAGAATATTTACATCCAGGATTCCTGTCATAGCTATGTGTGTGATGTTTTTAACAAATCAAACCGTTTGGAAATCGGTCAAAAATTCAGTGAATAATACTTTTAGATGGTGGAGTACCTCTTACCTCCATAGATGTCCATGCACTCCCTCCTCTGCTCTGCCCTGACCAAGATGGCGGCGCTTTAGGCCCATCCCTCCACAGTCAATGAGGCATCTATGTATATATGTCTATGAGCTCACCCACAACTCTTCCCCAAATACTGTAAAACTAGTCTACACGATGACAAGTTGGAATATCGAAAACTGATTCTACTGATTGCTTATTTTGCTCATGATGTGTCTTCTAGTTTATATAAAACACCGTAAGTACATGCTCAAAAGGTCAAAAATGTGCTGTTAACTATGGGTCATCTATAAATGTTCATGTTACAGTAAGTAGGGAAACGTCAGTTAAAGCTAAACAATGAAGAGAGAGATTTGTCGTCCTTCTCTCATCCTTCCAATATCCACCTTTGGAGACAAAACACAGACAAATTTGGAGTCAAAGTACAAAGGTAGAAGCGGATATCATGTGGGAGAACCACACCATAAACACACAGACTTCTCTCTAAATAAACTCACACGTACACACTGAAGCACACATGCATCCTCACCTCCACAGGAACTGTCTGTCCAATCTACTGACAAACAGGAACACACACTCACACACGCCAGATTTCTTGGTCACAGACATACAGGCATAAGAATAAACTGTTATCATCATAACATACCATCCCTGTCACCAGAATAACCGCCTCAAAAATATCCAACACACACACATGCTGTGGAGAGTACTCAGACATGGGCGTGGGCGTGCTGGTCTCCTGTCCAGCGCTATACAGAATAGACCATTGTTAACCTTAAGCGACAGAGAAAGGAAAACAATTAGGAAAAGTCCCTCTGACACACACGAACACACACTTTCTGATACAGTCAGATTAGCTGGAAAATGGGAGAACTTGCTCATGAAGTTTGTGAATTAACTTTCATTGTTCTGATCCTCATCATCTCTTAGCACTTCGTCCACCAAAGCTACAGGCATTTACAGCCGTCTGATATGTATGTGGACCCCCGCCTCCACACCCTACATCCATCATTCTTATCATGTTTCCATTTTTTGTTCATTCTTGTCTGTCTCCTTGTCTCGCTGCACCATTTTTGTCTCCACTATTGTCTTTTACCAATTCTATTCCTCTGCCAGCTCTTTCTAAATCCCGTTATCTTTCCGCCGTTTCCTCCTCGGTCTTACGCTACTTCTGCTGCGCTGGCATCTGAAACAAAGGAAAAAATGAAAGCCTTTGTACTTCAATGACTTTGTATTTGATGTCAGAGCGGAAGCTTTTTCATGACGGTCCAAGCTGTAATTAGGGTTTGCACATACAAAGAGCTGCTGCCCTTGATGGGCCTTGTATGGATAAACTACTGAAAGACTCACACCTTCAGCGTTGTTTGGGGGCGGTAGAGTATCTGCACACGCTGACTGAGGCGTGTTTGAGTTGGTTTCTGCGGTATCCTCACAGTGACACAGCTGAATCAACAGCTTCTTTCATCAGGTTGTGATGGAGCTCTTTGGTGTGTAAACTGTCATGTACCATGCTAATTGTGTAATGTGGTAAACTTGACTGATTAGCAGAAGTGCTGATTTGTTTCTATAGAGTAGTACATAATGATTTGTGTGATCCTCTATAGTGACAACTGGTAAACAGAAGAATTACCTGTTGACTGTGTTTCCCTTTTAGCTGGGCTAGGGTTAAAATTTTATGCATGAAAATAATCGCATCATCTGCAAACTATCTGATCTCCAGGAAGAAATAAACTGCACACTAAAGTGATTCTACTGCAATAATGTTATACAGACTAACTACACAGGTACTAGTATTATGATCACCCAATTTCCACAGATTGAAAGTTACTATATTTTGTGAATCAAATTTCTGGAATCATTGTGTTTAATACTCTTACTCTTACTTACTACTTCAAACCACATTGAGATATTATTTGTTTTACTTTCAGCAGTTTTTGGTTTTGTGTTATAGAATTTATTGGCACAATATATGGATTTAGTGATCAGTACATGGTGTAAGTTGGTGTGTGGTCTCTGCAGTCTGCTTTCATCTTATACAAATGTATTTTAAATGATCCTCTTCTGCCCAAATTTGTCCTGTCGTCTTTGTTGTTTCTCCCAAGTTAGAGTTAAATGTGGAAGTTTTTTCTTTAAAGTTTAAAGTCAAAACACAAAGCAAGCAGCAAACGCATCCATCTGAATGTGTAACTGAAACCAAACTTTAAGTCAATAATTAAGTCTTTCAAACACATTTATCTGGACAATTTGGGGTAAAGATCTATTTAGATAAACAAAGAAGCATTCATTTGTTGTTCTTTTAACTGAAAACAGGACATGGTGTAATTGCTATTTCAGCCTGTTCTAATGCATTTCTTGAAAAAGCTCAAAAATATCCCATACACCCGGGGGCTTCCCCAGTAGCTCACCTGGTAGAACAAGTGCACCATGTACCTAAGTCGAAGTCCTTACTGTAGCAGCCTAGACTTAAATCCAGCCTGGATCCTTTGTTCCCTTTCTGCTTCTCTCAACTGTTCCTCTATTAAAGGCCAAAAAAAAAACCAAATAGTATAAAAAAATCTTTTTAAATATATCCCGACCATTTCTGTAGCACAATTTACCATCTATCATTATGCTCACAGTCTTTCAAACAATTATTGTTTCATCAAAACTTAAAATTATTTAATCAAAACCAAAAGTTATCTATCTCTGTTGCTGTCAGAATATGATAAAGCAACAAGGAAAATATGTATTTAGTAGTTTCTCAGCTAGAAAAAGTTGTGAATCTGCAAATTATTCTGCAAATAATTTTTTGATTCCCTGTTGACACCATTAGAGTACTTATTAAACCTTTTCTTTCTGATCCTTAACTAACTTTTCTGTTTTCTATAGTTTAACATACTGTAGTCTGTCATCTGCAGTTGCTAAGTATATTTGATTCTATAAATGCCTGCAGTCACAACCCTCTGTAACTTTGACCTTCTGCTGATCTTCTATTTGACCTTTATTTTAAATCCATTGTCCTCTCAGCTCAGCGGACAGACGGCCACACTGCCAGGGGTTCACTTAAATCAGGACCACCTACACTAATCCTCTATCACTGTTACTGGAAGACAGTTTACATAAACAGCTTACACTGTTGTATGTGACATCTGACCTTTGCTGACAGGTCAGTGACATTGGCGTGAGTTAGAGACCCTATGGCCGAGCCCAATTTCATTATGATCATATTGTTGCTGAAAATAAATTTTCTCATACTGTATCTTTCAGTGCTTATGAATTGCTTCAATTAGAATTTTTCATGCAGTTTAACATAAAAGTTTTCTTGTTCTTTGTAGTTGTTTTAAATATTTTACATTGGCTTTCCAGCTAAGAATCAGTGAATCGGTACCAGCAGTGAGAACTTTTTCATCCCAACTTGAAGTGCCACGAACAAGGTGTTTGCTCAGATCAGGACATAAAGTGTCTTAAAGAAATAACATTCAACCCTATTGTACTGGAACAGAACAGAAACAGAAATCTCAAAGATGGATATCTCTAAAGCTGAACAAATAAATCCAAAAGCATTTAGCTTGGCTACATATCACTAGAGGTAAGTGGGAATTATGTTTTCTTTGCAAAGTGTTAAACCTGATCATTATACTTATTCACCAGCTTTTAAATGGAAGCCATTAGTTCTCCACAAGATAGTAAAACATATTGAGAGTCTAATTCAGGAAGCTAATTCTGCAGCATACTTTGGAAAAGATTTCTTGAGCAACTAATATACACAGAAAAACTACTTCGTTAATTCCACCTGCCCATTGAGGCATCACCTCCACAGACCTCTGAGGGTGTCCAACGTTAGCAGAAAGGCCTTTATGTCCTGGACGTTGGTAAGTAGGGCCTCCATAGATCAGATATGTTTTTTTCAGCACATCCCACAGATGCTCAATCAGATTGAGGTCTGGGGAATTTGGAGGCACATTGAACTCTTTGTCATGTTTCTCAAAAAATTCATGAACAATAATTGCAGTGTGCCGGACAGCATTGTCCTCCTAAAAGAGGCCGCTGCCAGTAGAGAATACCGCTGTCGTGAAGGGGCGTATGTGGTCTGCAGCAATGTTTAGGTAGGTGGTACGTGTCAAAGTAACATCCACATGAATGCATAGCCCAAAGTTTTCTAGAAGAACATCGCCCAGAGCATCACAATGTCTCTGCTGGGTTCCCTTGCATCCTGCTGTCATCTTTTCCCCAAGTAAATGACACACGCACCCATCTGTCCACAATCACATCACATCACAAAAGAAAACATGATTCATCAGAAGATACCGCCTTTTTCCATTGCTTCATGTTCCAGTTCTGACGCACACTTGCCTATAGTAGACGCTTTCAGTGGTGGACATGGGTCAGCAGGGCACTCTGACCAGTCTGGTACGCATCCTCATACACAGCAAGCTGCAATGCACTGCATATTTCTTCTGTCAGAGCCAGCATTTAAATTTTCAGCAACCTTAATGCTTAAACCTTACACTTTTCTTTTTTTTTTTCTGCTTCCAACACATCAACCTCAAGAACTGACTGTTCACTTGCTGCCTAATGTCTCCCACTCCTTGACAGGTGACACTGTAACAAGTTAATCAATGTTATTCCCCTCACCTGTCAGGGGTTCAGTGGTTTTAACGCTGTGGTTGATTGTTGTAACTCTGAATGTATCTCCAATAGTCGCTCTGTGGCTGTCGACAAAAAACACTCAGCAAAAATGAACAATTATTATCTCTTTATCTAAAAAGCATAAAGCTTTACAAGCTCTTTAAAACTGTCAGTTATGGTTCAAGCAGAGGCTCTCCACTGTTACTTTTATGTGTGTTTTGTGTTGTGTCTTTGCCTACAGCACTCAACATGCAGCTGTGCTTGCACCAATTTCACATATTCCATTTGAAGCAGCGACAGATGCAGGGTGAGATGCTGGTGTGTTTGTGTGTGTCTGAGTGTATGTGCACCCGTATGCACACGAAAAAGAAGACAGAGAGGCTCCACTTTCGCTTTCAAAACATCCTGAAGAGGGAAATGTATACACTTATTCTTTGGTGATACCCTCAGCGTGTGTCAAGGATAGATGTGAGCCAAAGTGCATTCACCCCCTATCAACAACTTGACTTGATGGAAGAAGGATCCTCTTTCACTTACGAACCACATCCACTACTGAAACAGCTTTCAACACTTTAAACAGGACACACCGACATACTGTGCAGGCCCTGCATCTACAAAACTGGTTTTACTTTTGACCAGGAAGATAATTTTCAATCTTTGTTTTTTTTAATTCTGTATTTCAAAATTAAAACACCAAAGTACAATTGTTAACTAGCTTTGTGTCTCCGAAATAAACAATTGCAATTCATTTGTACTCACATTCACAGTGAGATTTACAATTACAGAATGTGGAAGCAGACAAAAACAAAGGTGTAAAAGTGAAACGCAATAAGAGAGAAAGAGAAACCAAGTCAAGATCTATTAACTAAAGCAGATCTCCTCTCCAAAATGTGTTGAGGCTGGCAGGTGCTGCTGATGTTTTCCACTGTGAGCTTTGTGTGGGCAGATCTGTCATGCTGTCAATCCAAGCACAGTTTACTGCTTTCTTCCACGGCTGTCAGAGTTTAGGTTCACAAAGAAAAGAGACAGAGCTGCCTAGTTGTATTTCAGTGGTGAAATAATGTTACATTTACAATATTAACGTCTCCAGTCCCTTTCCCATTACAGATATTTGAACTTTGCCCCATGCACTGACTCCTCATCCTGTTTTACTTCTCACAAATTATTCACTTCTCCTAACTGTGATGCAGTTATTTGGCAGCCGATGAGTCGGACTGACATCAAGAGTGACGTGTCCAGCTAATGGCTAATGGCTTCACTATGGGTGATTTTCTTTATGATAATGTTCTTCCCAGCCAGAGTTAGAAGACACAAGTGTTTTCTTGCTCTAAGTTCCTTCAGAAGCCTCCTCTGTCCTCACCTCTTTAAGGTGTATTTAAGGGATTTGAAGATCCCCCATGAAGGCAGAAGGGGTTTCTGGGTCATGGGGAGAAGTGAGAATGTGAGGAAGCATTAGTTATAATGAAAGTCACCCAATGTCTCTCTGGCTTTGTTATATAGTAAATGATTGCAGTTTGGTAATACCACTCGTTTCAGTTCGTTTTCCCCTGACTACATGCATGCATTGTAAACTCAGGTTAACCCTTTAAGTCCTAGTGCGTCATCGGCGACACGTTTGGGCTAGCACACTTTGGAATACCGTAAATATGTCACCATTTGTGCTATCGAAAAAAAAAAAAAACGGTTTCTGAAAGCTGAGGCGTTGCGCTTTACAGCCAATATGGTGTCATTACGGTAATTTCCTTCGTGCCCCCCCAGGAATCCACTGGATAAAATTACTGTGAAATTATCGTGGTGACACTATATTGGCTGCAAAGCGCAACGACATTGTCATTACGGTTATGACGGTAATTTAATCCGTGCCCCTCCAGGAATCCGCTGGATGAAATAACCGTAAAATTACCGTAACTCTTATAATAGGCAGTAAATCGTAAATAACTGCCAGATATTGAAAGTCTGAAAAAAATGGGCACCAGCATTCACAGGACATTTTCTTACCTTTTTGTTATCAAAATAAGAAAAAAAGACCAGGTGGACATTTTGAGGCTCAGGTCTTAAAGGGTTAAAATAGGAATGGCTTCTTTACCTGGTCAACATAATCCTAACAAACTCCTCTCTGCATCTTTCAAACTCCATTTAAGAGTTTGCAGTCATTTTATGAAACTGTGTTGACAAAAGCACAGTCAGATAAACCTCACAAAAAAGCCATCTTGCCAACATGTGAAAAATAATAACTATGAGGGCATTTTTGAGTGTCATTCCCTTTTCCTTTCCTTAAAAAATATTGCTTTTGATTGAAGATAAACATGTGGCCATAGCTGGAAACAGAGAAGTTGTGCCTTGTTGGAGCTGGATCAGTTCCAGCAGTGTCAGAAAAAACACAACAGAGCTTTGTTTCTTTAGCAAAAGCTCATGAAGAGCTGAAGTCAACATACTATTCATACATAAACAGATTAGCATTTGTGGAAAATAGCAGCTCAAAACATTGAAATTAGATTGTATCATTACTGATTAGAATAAACTGACATCCTGCAGACGATGCAATGCATGCAGAAGTATTTACACACTGTGTCCTAGAGGAAGGACTGACAGCATGCTGTGAGCATTTAGTCACATTTATACGAAGGATTGTTTGTTCGTGTGTAATGGAAATGTTCTCTAATAAGTTATTTTTACAGCTGACATGTTCAGACGTGAACGGAGGACTGCTCTCCTGCACGTAGGGTCTAAACATGCTCCACACAAGCAAGCGAATGACAAGACCTGCACAAATCCAGTGAACACTCAACAAGTTCTATTAATGCAATGTGATCTCAGTCTTCAAGGAGGTGATGGAGGGTAGTTTAAGTTAATCAGAACAATCCTACAACCAGAGTAGTAGACAAACATAATGCCAGTGGAGCAATGTGCACTGTGTGGATGTGCGACTGCATGGAACAAGGAAAAGCCAGCAGATGTGATTTGCAATTTTTGAATCCTTCAGAGAGGAAGGACGGAGTGTTCCTTTCCGAATGAAGAGTTGCCAAAATTTGACTTTGTGAAGCTGGTCAACATGATTGTTTTGAGCTATAGTGACTCCAGCTGCAGCTTGTGCTTGTGTTGCATTAAAAATTTGCTCTGCATTCATGGACATGTTCTGGGCCTTACCACCCGATTTGGACATTAACAGCTGCACATCGTTCACATATGGGCTAGTAGGGACTTCTTCTACTGCCTCTTCTTCTAGTGAGCTCAGAAGGAGTGTTGTTATCCATTCTGGTAATTGATTCTTGCAGTTGTGTGAGCAAATGCATGTAAAATCTTAACTAGACAAAAAGAAGCTTTGTTAGAACTGGTGAATATAGCGACAGCCCAAATCCTGATCCTTTTCTAGACCTAACCAAGCAGGTTGGTGCCTAAACTTAACAAAACACCAAGTGAAAATCTGTGAGTGGAAGCAAAACTGAAAACAAGACTTAAATCAAAAAATAAAACCACAAATCTGGTGTTAGCTAGGTCTCTAACTCAAGTCTCCTAGATGACTTAAACCTCCTCCATTCCCTCCAACCTCCAAATGTGGACTATTGTTCCTCATTGTCAGTGCTAAATCGTGGCTACACCACCATTAAAAGAGGTGATGATGGAGTCACCATTAAATTGTGTGGGGCTACTGGGCCTGCTAGAAGGTAGAGAAGGTCAAGTTTAGTCAGATTTATTTATAAAGCTCATTTAAAACAACAGGAGTTGAACCAAACTGACGTATTTAAATATAGCAACCCATAAGACACAATAAAACACAATGACTGCAAGTTAAATCTGAATTAAAATAATGAAAATAAAAGATATAACACAATGAGGGATGAAGTCAAGGTGTCAAGATGCTCATAGTGTATGTGATGTGCACTGATAAAGCTTACTAAATGGTATGAACATCCAAATCGGGTGGCCTTTTTTGAAATATATTAGAGAACATAACTTGAAAAGAAACTTTAAAATGCAGTCTATGAGGGGGTAATAACTATCACATTATCTTTTAACGCTGTGGAGGGGCTGCATTGTTGCATCACATTATCCCTCTTAAGCGCACCTGCATTCTTTGTAGGTTTGTGTACACAATAATTTAGGGATATTTCTAGTTTCTATTACAGAGCAACTTTCTAAGTTCCTGTCTTTTTTCCCCCCCAAACAAAACTAATTACAGAGTAAGAAAAATGCCATAACTCAATCATTAAAACAAGAGAAAACACGACACAGAAGCGAAGCCAGATACGGATATCATGTTAAATAATTACACTTGCACATTTATTCTACTGGCTGCTATCGCCGACATTATTACATCAGTGAGGAAAAAAGAAGTTCAAAGCTTTTTCTGATGCTCTCAATGAGTTCGAACACCATCTGCAGTGTGTACATGTGTGTGTTTTTGTGTATGCATGTGTGATACCCGACTGTCTTTGATGTGTACAGTATAGGTCTGTGCATGTCTCTCTCCCTCTCTAGGTTTCTCCGTCTCTCTCTCCACCGACATCTGGACGGGTGTGAAACAGCTGTGTCTGCTGCAGTCCCTCTTGGGATTTATAGCCTATGTACACACACACATCCAAATACTTCCTCACATAACTCTCATCCCTTATCTTTCCACAACATCCCACCTCACGCTACACCCCTCCCTCACCCAGACTCCACTTCTTTTAGCCTGTTTGAAGGAGAGAATTTGGGGATTTTAAGATGCCTCTGGACACAAAATCTTAACATGGTGCGTGTAATAATTTGTGTGAGCGGTTCCAACTTTCTGTGTAAGTGCTTTTAGCAATTTGTGTAGCTGCACGTGTATAATTGCATCACTCCTTGCCTGTTTAAGGGTGTATATGTGCAAGCACATGCATGTGCATTTCATGTGTTTAGTGCTCATGCACCCCCATGGCAAACATTCCTCAGCTTCTGATCTTCCTCTCTTCTCCTCCTTTCATCCCTCCCGCTCTCTCCTCCTCTTCTCTGCTCTCCTCCTCCTCCTCCTCTTGTTCTCCTCAGGGCAGCCATTCATAATCAAGATCATTCTGGAAGAAAAGAGGTCTGTTGGGGGAAAAACGCTCTATTCTTTCATCTTTTGCCCTTTTCTCCTACTGCCATTTGGATTAAACTGGGCCTCGATAATTTGCTGCAGAAGGATTTATGGGATGAAATTGGCCTGATGTCTTGATGGATGCAGTGTGATACTGACAGTGTGTGCACATCAGTTAAAATATCTCAAAATGTCATCTCAAAATTTACAAAGCGAAAGAAATATATCACAGAAATCCATAATGTGTATTCAGTTACTGAAATTAGCAGTCATATTTGGGGCACAAACATTTACTTTGTTCTGACTCCTGCTGACAGAATACTGTGAATTTGTCTGGAAATGGATTCAGGAAGATGCAGGATGTGCGAGTGGGAGGTAACTTTGGGAGCATGACCATGCCTCAACCACACCTATTATGTCCTGCACAGTGTACTTTTACCTGTTTAATACATCCTCTCTTTTTTCAATGAATGAATTTCCTCTCCTCTTATACCTGAATCTTCCAACTCCATGACAACTGTCTGAGACCAGCCTAATCAGCAACCTTCTCCAGCATTGATCCCTGTCCTTTTTTTTAATTTTTTTTTTTACATCCATTCACCTTCAACATTTAGTACTTCCCTCATAACATTAAGCCATTAATCACATAATATTAAGGCATATTACTAAGGCATGGTTCATATATCAAATGCCTGCATTTTACAGTCACTGAAAACTGGATGGCTGCATAGTCTAGCTGTAAATTCTTACTACTTCATCCCACAGATCCTCAATGGGCTTGAGTTCCAGGCAAAAACTGCAGTAATAAAAGAGCAGTAAAAAAGCAATAAAAAAAAAAAAATGCTGTGATGTTCCTGGAACCATTTGGAGCCTAAACATCCATGGGCCTGAGGTGTTATCAAGTCAGATCAAGTTCAATTTATGTATATATCCTAAATTCAGAGAGGGCTTTACATTCTGTACAACATGTGACTCATCCTCAGTTCAGACACAATAAAACTTTCTGGATGTTATCTTAATGTGGACAAACTGTTGATAAATGGGTCGATAAATGGGTGAACTTATGAAAGTTGTGCAGGTACACTTTGACGTTTAGATGCTTCGTAATGATCAGGGACAAAAAAGAAAAAAAATTCCACACCATCAAACTGCCTACACTGCTTATAGCAACCTGCACAATTCATTGTGCAAAACTCATCCAAACAGGAACGTTGTTTTCTGCACCTCAGTGGTCCAAGTTTTGATGCATCTGTTGCAACAGCTGAAACACTTTCTTGGTAATTGTTGACACAATTGGCACTTTTTTTTAAAGAGAAATACATTTGGGGAATCATTCACACAACTATTTTCCTGAACAATTTTTCAGCTTTTCTCTAACACTCATATCATAGTTGTGACCGCCCCACCAATTTTAACATTCGTCCCCACACTGAGTGGTGTATTCTTATGTTTGTTCTGGTTGTTAGAAGTTACTTCTTGAATCTCACCATTCTCCTTTTGCATCCTCCAAGACAGAAGCAGTTTTTTTCCTTGTGATGCTTAATCATTCTTTGTAAATCCTTGAAAAAGTATGACAGCCATGTGGGACATGATAGTTGCGATGCTGAGCACAACTGTGCCATCTTCAGTATCTCGGATGTCTCAAAGGTCACACGTTTTGCCTGTTTCAAAGTTAAACTACACAATAACTGATGCTACAAATGCTTGTCTGCCTGACTTACACCACACACACACCACAGTAGTGTGATGTATGGCTTGTTGCGATATTTTATGTTAAGGTGGGAGGTTTATCTGACAAATTGCACGCAGTTGCGTGTATCAGTTTGTCTAAAAGGCATATCTGTAAGTACTAAACTTTATATTGTGTGATTTATGTGAACATAGTGTACTGAAGGACAGAGGGAGTAACAGACTAATTGGAAAGTGTGTGTGTATGTGTGTGTGTGTGTGTGTGTGTGTGTGTGTGTGTGTGTGTGTGTTTTTCTATTTAAGTCTCCTTGTGATAGGGAGGAGGGACAAAGGGGAGCAGGAGATAAATATTCTACTGTGTTCTTCTCTC
>OMNN01028438.1:7606-20028 GCA_900302755.1 Chromis chromis | reverse complement strand
CGTGTAGAGTTATATTAAAGCCATTTTAAGGCAGGAGATTATTTTCATGTTAAAAAAATAAATACATAAAATAAAAAATAAAAATTATATGTATATACAGCAATATATACATATACTCCGGATCAGGCATAACATTATGAGTAATATTGTGTTGGTCCCCCTTGTATTGTCAGAATTGTTCTGAACCATTGGACATGGACCAGAGGACCTCTCAGGGTGTCCTATGGGGTCTGGCACCAGGACCAGGGCAGTGGATCCTTTGGGTACTCTGGCTTGTGCAGTGGGGCCTCTGTCAATCCAACTTGTTCCACTGCATCCTGTTGATGCTTGATCAGAATGGGCTCTAGGAAGTTTGGAGGTCAAATCAACATCTTGGGTCATTGCATGTTCCCTTATGATGTTCCTGATTGGTTGATGTTGTTGCCATGTGGTGGGGTGCATTTTCCTGTGGGGGTAGCCCAGTGACATTTGGGATTTCCATTAGCATGGGGAGTGTGTTTGTTCTGGGACAATGTTTATTTGGGTGTCTAAGTCTCATCAACACGGATGATAAAATCCAAGGCTTTCCAGCAGAACACCACATAGTACCAATATGATCAATGTTATTCACTTCACCTGTCAGTGGTCAGAATGATGTGGCTGATCGGTGTATATATGTATATATTACACTATATGCAAAAGGTAGGTATTTGACTGTCAATAGTATACTGAGAGCCAGATTGAGCTTGAATCCTCTTAATAACATATAATTCCAGTCTCTCTGAAAACTTGGAAGTAGAACAGTAAAAAGGCTGCGTATAGCTGTTGTGGTGCTTCTTCTTCAGGTGATAAGCAAGAACTCCGATGTGCTGTCTCGACACTGGTTGGTCAGGCATGATAGAGTGCTCTGGCCTTTTCTACAGAGCCTAATAATATATCACATATTAGAATCAAATAAATGTGGCTGTTAACAAATGATAGATGAGTTCTGTGCTAAAGTTAGTGCTACTGTTCCTCTTAACTGAGATCACATGTCCCATCAATCCTCTTCTCTGGCCCATGTTGTATGAAATGTTCAGATAACAACATACAGACAGACACCTAAACTAACTCTCTGTGTTTCTCTTTCTGTGCCTTTATCTTTCTAGTCGTTATCCAGATGCAAAGGTGATCAACTTCGGCACGTGGTTCATCTTCAGCTTCCCCATCGCCATCATCATGCTGGTCCTCACCTGGCTGTGGCTGCACTTCCTCTTCCTCGGCTGCAAGTGAGTAACGGTGTTGGTGTGAGTTGTCCAGATTGCTTGTCTTGACTTTGCTGCTAGTTGTTCTGCCGATGGTCATCTCCAAGGTGTGTGATTACAGTGATGCGTCTCCTACTTGAACACCTCTACATGTTATTATTACGGACTCTTGGTAATCCCTCTGTCTGGATGTTGCTGCAGTGCTGTTTAGTGTCCTGTGGCTGCAGGTTGGAAATAACAGAGCGACTGTGTCACCGTGTGGTTGATGTTGTTGTTGCTGTGTGTTCAGCTTCAGGGAAACATGCTCACTGAGTAAGAAACGCAAAACCAGGAGAGAGATGCTGTCAGAGAAGAGGATCCATGAGGAGTACACCAAACTGGGGCCCATCAGGTGTGTGTGGACTCCTTTGTCAAGCTTTCCTGAATGTCACTGATAATTATTTTTCAATTGCTATGGAGAATTTGAGGCGATATAATGGAGATGTACAACTTTAGAGGAATTATTTAATGTATTCAGGTGGTTTATAGCACGACTGCAGAGGAAACCAGACTGCAAAACAACATTAACACACCAGAAAAGACAGTTTTAGCAGTCTTAGGTAGAGAAATTCAAGGAAGAATTCTGGATTTTTACACATCTTGTATAAAGACTGTAAAAATGTCCAGCTCTGTACATTTTTTATTAATATGTAGAAACCTGTCTGAGAGGTTTTGTATAATAAAATCCCAAATTTGCATTGCTTGAGTAGAGGATATGATGAGGAGCAAGTTCAACACTTGGCAGTGACCTGTGTGTACATACAGTTTATGTATAACTGACAAACTCAGGCATGATATCGTGGGACAGTCATCCTGTAATCATTGCTGACGCATTTTTGTGGTTTGCAGCTATCCAGAAGTGGTGACTGGTGTTTTCTTCATCCTGATGACTCTGCTGTGGTTCACCAGAGAGCCTGGTTTCGTGCCCGGTTGGACGTCTCTCTTTGAAAAGTTAGTATTTAAAATGCTGCGATACAACCACGAAAACTGAGAAGTGTCAGTGACTAGCGGCCTCACTGTCGGTAGTGAGGCTTTTCAGTAACTAATACTGTCTGCACCATGTTGCACAGTGGACATAGACACTTTACACTGGACCTAATGGCATCTAAATACACGTAGTTTAAGAAGTTGACATTTTTGTAAGTATGTTACCTCTGTTTTCCCTCTCAGGAAGGGCTACAGGACCGATGCAACAGTGTCTGTCCTTCTGGGCTTCCTGCTCTTCCTCATCCCTGCCAGGAGACCTTTTTCATCCTCCTCCTCCTCCAGCTATAGAAACTCAGGTCAGGACCATGCACTCTTGGAGCTGGCAGTTTTTGCAAATCTAACTCAGTTACCATTCATAGATTTACTGTGACTTTCTGATCACATCATCATAGAAGCTTTAATCAACAACAGAAGCAGAAAAAAATTACCAACAGCTGCTATAATGTTTTAACGCTGGGTTAATTTCACAATAGGAAAACACTTCATGTTGGCATCTTTATTTTTATGCTGTATTCAAAACAAATGCCAGAGATAAAAGCTGTATTTTGAATTGTTTGCTGGCCTCAGTTAATAAGTCAGCTACAGCCAATATAATATTTCTATAATGCTAAAATGTGTGACAAAGATATGTGCTCCAGACTGTTCTATCCAGAGGCCCTTGTTTACATCACCAGCATCTGCAGGTTGATTTAGTACCTGTAAGGTTCACTGGGTCAGAGAATCCTCCGCTCTCAGAGATAAACAGTTCAACTTCAGACACCGGTTTTCTACGGTTGTGTCATGTTTTAAAAAATACTGGGAAACTCTGACATTTGTTGTATTTCACAGTTTCACGCTACTTAGCACAAGATGTTTTAGTCCTGACTCTAACCTCAAAACACCATAACCTGAAAGACCCTGACGCTAACCCTGACACACAGATGTAGTTCAGACATGGAAGTCAATGCAAACCATTTGTCTCCTCAGTTTCTGATGTTTAAGACCCAGAGAGAGGTGAATACCTAATGTGGACAACATTATACCTAATAACTACTTATATTGTAAAGTGTTATACGGCATGATGACATACCTGTACTTGCTTTAATTCTTTACTTAATAGGTTGTTTTTTTAAAGTTTACACCCATTTTCAAGACATTTCCTGAGCAGAACCTTCATTTTTGGTTATTTACTATAAATGAAATAGAGTATAGTGTTTAACTAGAACAGTTAGTTGGTGTTAATCACTTGCATGGAGTTTGTACACAGTGAATAGCTTAAATGGTAGAAATGCAAGCAAAAACATAGAATTTAAAGAATAAAGCTTTAAATAATGAATGAATGAATGATAAACATATATTTACTTGGGTCTGTCATTTTCCTATAATCAGTTCGAAATTAGGTGGTTGTTTTTTCGGAACTTAAGAGGAAATAATGAGGAAATTCTGCACCTGCAAAGTAAAGTCTTACTGAAAATTCTCGATCATACATATGTACAATACACACAATTAAAATGATGATGGTGTAGTGAAAGATACCAAAATGTATAAAATTATTAAAAATAGTTTTACAGTCAGAAATCTGATGTCGATTTAATACTTAAGACTAGGAACTATAGCTGTTCCTGCTATCATGACATCTTTTCTGTGATTTTAAACCATCAGATGATGACTCAGAGTCTGACCCTCTGGCTCCCATGATCACCTGGAAGGACTTCCAGAGACTGATGCCGTGGGAGATCGTCATCCTGGTGGGAGGAGGCTACGCACTGGCGGCCGGCTGCAAGGTACTGTGTCTCTGTGTGTGTTCTTGTAATAGTGTACTGACCTCTGATTTATCTGCTGTCTCTAAATAAAACTGGATATAAAGTAGTTCCTATAAGCAGAGTACACACTGCTTAATTTACAAGCTTTTATTGTGCAAACAGACGAATGACACTTACAGATGAAGAACACTACTGTGTCTTCATCAGAGTCAAAATGGACAAAAACAGGAAGGCAAACATATATAATAAACTTACACCAGGTGTAAATTATTATTGTTTAACAGGGATTTTCAAATTTATTGAATGATGGATCTAAAGGTACAAGTTGCCATAGTCTATATACAAGTGCTACACCTCCAACACCATGTCAGAAACAAAGGAAAACAGATCTCTCTTAAAGTGACATTGATAAAGGTACAATAAATAATCTGGCTTAAACTCATATTGTCAAGAGACTAGATAGTTAGAGAAGAATAGACAGTTTCTGCTAAAAGCTATAAAGTGTATGATATCTGCATTGTATCCATGTATAAAAATAGTAAAACATGGACCACAGTGGGTCACTACAAATACCATGTAGAAAGTAAATGAAGGACCTGAGGTCAACGTATTGTAGATGTGATCGCAGCATGAACATGAGAGACTGATGGTAACCTTTGAGGATGCTCATTTATGCTGTGTGTGTGCAGGTGTCGGGCCTGTCAGTGTGGATTGGCAGACAGCTGGAGCCCATGAGTGGTCTTCCTCCCTGGGCAGTCACCCTGCTGGCCTGCCTGCTGGTGTCAGCAGTCACTGAGTTCGCCTCGAACCCGGCAACTCTCACCGTATTCCTGCCCATCCTGTCAGCACTGGTACGACAAACTCTCCTTCACACACTTCATCTGAAAACCTGGTGTGCCATATTGATCATAAAATATATATGAGAAAAGATAAGAGTGTGTGTTGAGCCAAATCACTGTCTGTAATGAGCTGGAGGAGGAGCTGAGTTTTACTTGGGGCATGGACACTTTTTCATCTCCCTGTAATGTGGCAGACACAAAAGAAGAGAAAAAAGAACAAAATGTCTTGACAAATATTAGATTTCTATCTACATATTATATGAATATTGTATAAAACAGTTTTGAATAAGTCATACATTTCTGTGTGCCGCATAAAAGCCACAATTTGAATTTAGTCATCTTTACCAGATGGTGCAAAAAATTGCCTGTTATATAACTGTTATATAACTGTATGCATTCAGTAATGCAAAGGTTGAGACAGGTGGTGTTCCCTGTGCTCTAGCTCATAAAAATATATGCTATAAAACGCAATGCTAATGTCTGCTGCAGCATCACACAAGTCCTATCAGTTATCAAATACAGGTCAGGTCCTTTAGCACACAGAACCGAAGACTACATTTCTTCAAATAGCTTTATGACTTAAAGAATTAGATTGGCATTTGTTTAGAGTTAGAAGACATGAATGATACCAGTCTTTTTGTTTTCCATTGAAAATTAGCAGCAGCTGTTAGCTTAGCACAAAGACAGACTACACACCTGAACAGCTCAGTGTTGTGGCTCCAGCTGTCCACATGTTGGCAATACTTGACTCCACATAGCTTCCAAATTCATTACGCTAATCCAAATGAGCAAAGATGTGGAGTGTAGAGGTCTGCACTCAAAGCAGCCACACTCTTAACGGACATAAAGCCTGAACACAATTTAAAGGGATGAGTTATATAAAAATTCAAACCCCATACAGTTGTCACGAATGTGGAAATTAGCCATATAGATCAAAACCTTTCTTTGTACCAGCCTGTAAACATGTTTATTTTGGCTATAAAGTTTGGCATTTTAACATGAAGTTCTATGGGACTGACTCACTTTTGGAGCTAGGCTCAAAGTGGCCATTCTAGGACCTGCAGTTTTTGGCACTTCTAAGTTAGCTTCATTTCTCAGCTCTGGAGGTTGCCATTCGAGTGACATCTAACATCTGACTCTCCCCAAGAAAGCAAACATGCATTTCCCAAAGCGTCGAACTCCTTTAAAGGATTTGCATTGCCTGTAATCTTACTTTTATATGGCTGTTAGAGCAGCATTAGAGGATTTTACCAAAAAAAAGCACACCCGTCAGAATTACTTTGACTTTGCTTGCCCCATGTGGAATATTGGTTCATAATCCCATATTGGTCATAGAGAGACATGCTTTACAAATGTGTAATGTCATGCATGTTGCTAAAAAACGTTTTAACACTAATGCAATTGTGCCCTCTTTTTGCTCCCTCTTCATCCTAATTGTCTGTCCTTATTAACCTTTTTCTGATCTTTTCCCTGCTTCTTTCATGTTCTTGTCTTGGTGTTGCCTCCTCTTCCTGCCTTATACCCCCCGACTTGTCTTTTTCATATTCTCTCTTTACTCCCTTATTTCATCACTCTTGCCATTTCTCCTCTTGCCTTCCTTTTGTTTCCTTACCCCTTTGTTCTCCTCCATCCCACACTCCTCCATCCAGTCAGAGACGCTGCAAATCAACCCCCTCCACACTTTGATCCCGTCCACCATGTGCGTGTCATTCGGGGTCATGCTTCCAGTGGGGAACCCCCCCAACGCCATCGTCTTCAGTTACGGCCACGTGCAGATCAGCGACATGGTACGACACTCACGCACTCACGCTTTCTGCACCTGCAGCATCAAAAAGCTTAGAGTACAGCATGTCAGATGTTTTTTTTTGTGCAATCACAAGTATAACGATTCTTTTTATTTCTTTACACTCAGTGAACCAAATAATGATTACATTTAATTCTTTATTTATATATGCATTTGTTTATATATGTTTTTCTCTTCCTTATCTCCAGGTGAAAGCAGGTTTCGGGGTGAACCTGATTGGTGTGGCAGTGGTGATGTTGGCCATCACCACATGGGGGGTTCCCCTCTTCAATCTGACTGAGTTCCCTGCCTGGGCAATGGCCAGGAACGTCACCGGGAGCTTATAACCACCGATGGGCTGAGGGCCAGTGGCAAGAAGAGAAATGAATCACTGGGAGACAGAAGGAGAGAGAGAGAGATTGTGCAAAGATTTCTGTGTGGAAAGACAATGAGAAAATGACATATGCTGTGTCAAGAGGATGGTTTTGCTCAGAGGCAGACTGATTAAACTGGCCTTACAGGAGGAAGATGGATGGAGGAAAGGAGGAGAGGTGAAGGAAGAACCATAACCTGTCGCATAAAAAAAGATTATATTTGTACTGGCCATATGAGGGTGTTATGAAGAACGCCTTTGTTAAAGTGGTCACCGGGGGGAACCCCCAACAGAACTTTTTTTAAAAAACTTCTGTTAATGCAATTTTACAGAGATTCTATTTTCAGCGAATCATTAATAACCACAAACCTGTTTGTGGTGATCAAGAACTGATGTTCTGTTTTCTGATTTATAATAGAACCAATGATAAGTTCCGTATTTAGATCTGGAAAGCATTTTCAGAGCCACGTCATGCCTTCTTCTGTGGATTACTTGATGTGTAGATAGCAATAAGCTGCATGGCCACTGTAGACAAGCCTCTTTTAATGCATGTTTGCTGAACTTAACCTCTGCTGCACTTAAATGTATTGCTCTCTACCTAGATCACATACGTTTCAACAGGGTGGGCTGGTAAATTTGGAGTTCTGTCTTCAGTTACACTCTCCGGTGTAAAAGAAAGATCTGGCTGCTGTATTCAAGCAAGATAAATGCATGAAAAGAGGTGTCTACTATGGCTGCTTACGTACTGTATTCATAAAGCTACTGTACTTATTATCAAGCCTTTTACATATACTCAGTATCTCTGTGTAAGAGTCTGTATGCGTTTCTATAGAGAGAGATAAAATCTTACACACTGTCCATGTATGTCTTTAGCTGCTACTGATATTGTATTGAAAATCTTGGCTCTCTTAATATCAAACGGATGTCTTTACCAAAGTTTCTGAGGCTGATTTCGTGCCCTGTTATGCTGTGGACATTTGATTGTTGTTGGCACATTTTACCCAAAGCACCTTGCAGTGCCTTTACCATGTCAGTGCCTGTCATACTACAGTTTGCCTCTCGTGGGTCACCCTGACAGTGTCAGCACCTTGCTGTGATCTCAGAGCAGTGCAGGACCAGAGTTCTCTACCTTCCTCCCTAAATCACAGAAAGCAATAGTGTAATAGTTTTTAACTGTGCTGTTTGTCAGCCATATGCCTGTACCTAACGCAATATCAAGAATGTCCAATATACTATATTTACAGTATATGTTAGTCCTGAATTGGCTGACTAATCATGTCATCATGTAGTTTATGCTACACTGATTTCTGAGCTTTCCTTGTAGCTTTTCATTATTTTTCGGTTTGGGAGGCTTGTAGATAAATTCCTGCCATTGTTCTGTGTATCCAGCAGGGTGCTTTGGATTCTACAAGCAAGGCCCCTGTCTAAAGGCGGAGCAAGCATTTCTAATCAATACACCTTTTGTCAAATTAAGTGATACTGGTCTTTAACCACAGGCTGTATATAAACGTCAGGCTTAAATCACTTTCACACTGGCTTGACCTTTCAGATGTGATTTAAAGCTGCATTATTTCTATGAGCCAGCAGGGGGCGACTCCTCCGGTTGTAAAAAGAAGTGAGACTGTACAGAAGTCTATGTGGAAATGCCTCTATTTCTCACTTGATTTGTTGCCTCAGTAAACCTTTTCCTTTTGTGTTTATGGTCTTTACTGCTAGTTTCAGGACTTTTTTGAATATAGTATGGTTTTCATTTTGTAGAGTATATGTTTTAGTGCAGGGCTACCTTGTGATTGACAGGTTGGTACTGTATTGGCATGCGTAGTGTTCTTGGGCTCTCAGTCAGATCCAGCCCTTAAGGCTTCTCAACAGTAATATGCAAACCAATGGGTGACGGTCACAGTGGCTACAGCCGTCTTTTATATACAGTCTGTGTCTTCAGCCTGTGTTAGATGCTGCTTTTTGTTATATTGAATACATTTTAATACTTCAAAACTAGATAAAGTCAAAAAAGGACTTTTTACTTGCTGAGATCCTCCGTTATGGCAGTGTGATCTTTAACAGTGAAAATGAAGTTCTGTGTAAGTCCTGCTGGTAGAAATATACAGTAATTATCACAAGAGAACTACATCTGATCTTCAGTTGGAGGTTCTCCTGGCATGTGAACGCAGTTTGAAATGCAACAGAGTTTTGAATGCAGCATCCAAAGTTGTGAAGGATAAGAGTGAGTTCAGGGTTGTACGGTGCAGAAGTTTGTTCAATCAGCTGTCAAATCACAATAACTGTTGTCTGGTGGTTCAAAGGTTTGCACAAAACACTCATTGTACTGTGCAGAAATGTTAAAGATATGCTTTATATTTTTACACAAATTTTAAATAGAATTTGTGACATTTTTTATATCACTTCATTATAAGTATAGGCGCTGGCTGAATCAGAAGCCTGCGTTGTTCTTGTGTAATTTATTCACGTCTACTGAAGGTTTCGTACATCTCAATGTTGTGTTGCAGCAGTGACCTTTGACCCAGGGCCACACTCCTCTGTAAATACATACAGGTTTGTAATATAAGCATAATGTGCCTTTTGCCTGTTTCAAATGAGCTGTAACATTCCTAAATTATGTGTTTTACTTTGATAATGCATTCATATCCAACTACGACGAACTAGAGTTAGGATGATACGTTATACATGTACAACAATAAAACAACTAAAACCACTCGGTCGATTTCATTTATTTGCAAACAACACAAGTCAGTCACACTTCTCTGATTTTGCCAAATGAGGTACTGTTCTGGAATCATAAGGTGTCTGCAATCAGTAAAAATCAGCATTTACTTGTAAATCACACAAGTGTCGTTAATGATGGCTTTGAATTCATAAAAACGTCATTAACACCAAACACCAGCAGTCTTTTAATACAGAGAATCACAGAAAAAGCATGTTGGACAGTGTTATGATACGCAACTCTTATCTTAAGTAAAGGACACACACCCAGCATGTGTATGAGAGAGCAAGACTCCAGTGTAATAAGGTATTTCACAAGTAACAATTGTAAAATGTGTCCACAATGACATTATAAGTTACGTTCAGGTGAAATCCAACAGTACTCATTAAGTGCACATTACACTGGCTGGTTGGATGACATGAGCTGATGTCACTTCACTGCATTTCTGGATGGAAGCTCAAACAATCTGAACACAGTTCCCTTGTGCCGCCATTGGGATTCCCTAAAGCAGCATTTTTCTCTACAAATAAATAAAGATAAAGGTGAAGTAAAGGTACTCTGTCCAGAGTGAAGTTGAAAACTCCTTTCCAAGTCCTGCATCTCTGCCCCAAGTTTGAATATAGTGAAAAGTCACTCATCTTGCAGATTTCGAAGGCTTTGTAGTGGTTAGGACGCCTCCTGGGGGCCTTCAGCTGGTTTGAATCCTTCTTTCTGCATTTTCTCCTTGTATTTCAAGAAATCTCTCCTTTTGGTGAAATATTTCACCTGTCAGGGAAGATGGGGACAAGAGGTTAAAGTTTTTTTTCTTTAAAAACTTGTTAGCATGTCCATATGGCGTTTTTGTATATGCTGTATGACAAATCATAAGTGAAATAAGTGGTCAATACCATAGCTGAGCATTTTCACTTCGAAGCTGCAGTGTACTGATGACAGTCTCAAAAAGACAGAATCAGATTTCTGGGGTTTCATACGTAACAAACCTAAGGGACCAATCCTGTCAGCTCGCAGGGTGGGACTTTGTCATTATTTTTCTTTTGAATCAGTTTCTGGTTAATACATGTATGGCTGAATTACTCCAATATTATAACTTGCCATTGTGTAGTGTAGGCTAGTTTTACAGTGTTTGATCAGAGTCCTGCATTGTTGTGCATAGATCCGCACGTTCTAAGGAAAGCAATGGTGTCACGTTACATCTTTCGTGGAAAAAACGTCTGAATATGTAACTTTGATAAGCACAGTTTGAGCTTTCAGAGGTTTAATCGTATTTTAATGAACAAGAATCTTGTTTATATCTAAATATTTATTTAAACTCCAAGACTGCAACAACACTCTCCACAGTGGTGAGTACTAATTTGTGACACTGCACACTACATTAAAATACAGATCTCTGCACTAACTAATGAAAAAAATAAATCTCTTTTCAAATGGAGTATTTTACCCATTGCGCAGGACAGTTTGCCTCAAACTCGCTCTGGAACTTCTGGCAGGATGCAGCTCTGTCACCATTGTCATCCAAACATTTCCAGAGCAGGTCCCTGGCATCCCAGCAGGCCTTTCTTTCTGCAGAGTTTGGAGCTGTCATTGCTGCTGGACTCTGGGAGGGAGTTCACAAAGGAAAAGAAAACATAATTTAAAGCTTAAACTACAGTAGCTGCGGCTATAAGAGGGGTAAACTGTTAAAAAAAACACCATTATGAACAAGAAGCAAGTATTGTACACCGAAATACACTAACATGTTCTGCTTAGTATAGTCATTTTGATTATTTAACACTATAGTTTCTTTATGTTTAGTATTTAAAGATTGAGTAGAGCATGTCCTTAGATAATTTCCATCAAGTTTACATATAGACTGTAGGTTTACATTCCTTTCAATATATTTATACAGGAATTAGTCTCTGAAAAGAACAATATCTTGGCTCTGCTGATTAAAACAAGGTAAGCTGATAGTAACTGTCAGTTCGAGCTTGCTTGTATTAAACTGAGCTGTTACTCACTATTTGAAACCTTAAAACCTCCCGGAGGATTTATTCGTTCCGACCACCGCTTCTGTTTGCTGCTGTCACTTCATAAAACTTAAAAACATCCCAATGTTGTTACGAATCAACAACCAGCAGACTTCTATAACGTGTTTGGTTACTGAGCAAAGTGAAGGACGCGCACAGCAGCACTTCCTTGTCGCACGGTGATGACGTGTGGGCGTGATTAGCCAAACGGACCAGGTGATGGCGCAGTTGGAAAACAAAAGAAGAGAGCATCATTTGAAGGTTTAACTTGTAAATTAAAAAGAACTACTCATGTAAATTAAGTTAATATTATTATTATTGATGCGGAAAACAAGCCAAAGGATATTTTAAAATGTCTTTATGTTACTTGTGTGGCAGGTTTCGTCAGGCGGCCGTGATAAATCCTGCAGAGAGGAAGCAACAGGTGAGACTTGTTAGCTTATATAGCATCCTTTAGCTTAATAGGTTTTTATTTTCAATGAAAACGTGTCTCATTTGCTTCATGTGAACAATACATACTATATAGCTTTTTAGCTAAAACACTACAACATGGCAACGTTGATATTTTGTTGTTTTTTTGTGGTTAAAATGACTTAGTCTTCTCTAGAGGAAAGATAAACCCTCAAATGACAATATAGCATATGAGAACATGTTGGGCAATGGGCATTTGAGATTTAGAATGATGGTTGCACGTTTAATATGTATTGTCATTAT